>JBBHKE010002584.1:184463-294795 GCA_037447655.1 Zygnema cylindricum | reverse complement strand
GAGATGGGGGATCATATACCTATAGGGGAGAACTTAGAGTGGGAAAGGGCTGCAACCAGAGGAGTGTTGGGGAATTGGGAGGAACCGGAAACGGGTGGCAAGGAAAGGGCTGGAACGGAGTTGGTTTTGAGGGAGGGGGGGGAATCGGGTGCTGAAATAGATGAGATGGAGGAAACATGGGCGGTGGTGAGGGAAGGGATGGGAACGGAGAGGGTAGTAAGGGGAAGTGTGCCAGAGGGGGAGTTACCGGATAAAGGTATTAGAGCGGACGAAGAAGGTGTCCGCGAAGTAAAAAGTGGTAAGGAAGTTGACAAAGAATACGAAATCTCGGGAAACGCGCCAAACGAGCCTATAGAGCAAGGGGAAGAGCCTACGGACGAGGAGAAAGTACTGGAAGAAACCGAATTGTCACACATTTCGGTGACGAAATACGACAACAATCCCTCAACCTCCGACCGGCAATCTTCGGAGAGCTCGGAAAGACGCATGGAGGAAGAATATGGAGACGAAGACGAGGTTCTCACTTTTCCACCATCACCGAATCGTGATAGAGCTCTTGTGGCGGTACAAAGACCTCAAATTCCGGCCGAGCGTGATGTGGTAATTCGAGAGGAAGAACCCGATTGGTTTTTCCCGCCTCCAGTCGGAGATGAGGCCATGGATGGCTTCTGACCAATGGCTGCCCATTACATCCCGGTCGAGGATTGGTCAGACTATTGGCGCTATCGGGAGGCTCGGCCTGTTGACCGGTGGTTGAACCCCGTCCCGGAAATTCTCGACATCCTTCCGGATGTCGCGCCCACCCAACATGGTTGTACATCGCATCATACAACCATGCGTCAAATTTCCCATACATTAGGCGTTTTCAGCCAATTGATGAATGTTTCGCATGGATTGTACGTCGACCGATTGGAAATAGATGTCCCGGAATTAATCCGATATTATCACCCTTGGGACCCACGGTTATGTACCATTCTACGTCGTGCAATTCGTACTCCGGAGCTAAACGAATTTTTAGTGGCTCGAAGTGCGGTTTTACAATGCTTCCGAAATGTGCAAGTGAGGCGTACGTATCTTTGGGAAATTCCAAGGGTCCCACGTGTTGATGAGCCCCCTCCACCACCGGAAGTATAACAATTGAAGAATGAAGTTCAAAATGTTAATCGCCGTTTAGAGGCTCAAGAATTAGCGATGATAACGGTTTGTCGCTAAATTAATAATATAACTCAAGAGCTTGCTGGTATTAGGCGATGTTGATGGGAGATGACGACGGTCAATTTCGTGGCCTTCATTTGAAGGAGAGGTATCCCGATTTAGCCCTCAGCCTACATTTGGTGCCACAATGTTTTGTTGTTTTTTTTTTAATTTATCATATAAGTGTGAATTTAATATTTCTCTCCCTTTTTTTCACTGAATGCATGTAAATTCGACTTTAAGTCATACATTTGGTTTTGCTGATATCGGCATTGTGTTCGATAATCCTCTTTCTCGGCTTAACGACAAGACAAGGTCATCGCAGTTTTGTTGTTGAAGTGAGGATTTCTCATCGGTGGTCGGCATCAACCTACGTATCAACGGTGTTAAAAAAAAAAATAACTTTGCAGATATAACGACGAGTTGCTGTCGTCGTTGAATCTTCGACAACAACTTTTCGTCGCTGAATATTGTCATTTCTTTTTAGAGTCGTTTCAATTTGTCATACGACTTTCCATTAAAGAAACTCATTAATTCTTTTGACATTGTTTATTATTTACAGGGTACCAAAAGGCCAAGCGATGGTGGGTAGAGAGGAGGTCCACGCTTGACGGGATACGAGAGACAACCCGAACGTTCTTTACTTCTAGTTTTGGGACAAGATCGGTGGCGGTTACCAAGGCTTTGCCGAGACGAGGAAGGAAGGAAGCTGCTTGGGTGACTGTTATACACGAGGAGTTGCTTTCGGATTTTGAACGTTTTAAGAAATGCGGGTATGAAGATGTCCACCTCAATTCTCGGGGACATTGATATGGACATAATAAGAGAAAGGAGGAAGGAGTACGGCTCGGAATGGTTCCACAATGACGGGTCCGAAATACATCCAATCATCAATAAAAGGTGGGTGCAAAGATATCAAGAGAAGCACAACATCGTTGTGCGTGCACAAAAGGGGAAACTACAATGTAGTCCCGAGAAAGAGGAATACATCCAGCGTACCATAGCATTCCACATGGGCGTTCTGAAGCGGGGGTTTGAATCCTGTAAGTCTTTTTCCATTACGAACAAAGTATAATGATGTTTTATTTTTTTTATTGTGTTTTATTTTCGTTGTATTCCCCACTTAACGACATATATTTAAAATAACTAAGCTTGTTTTGGTTTGGCGGCGCATGTATACCACGAATTTTCAACGAAGACCACATGGAAAACATGGATGAAACTCACATGATCGTCAACACCGATAATGGAAAGACTTTGGGGTTTTGAGGGGATGATGTGGTGAAATACGCCGACGTCGCCGGAGGAGGTGAATCCATGACTCTCATGGTGTGAATCATGGAGGGGTGAACGCTCGTATCGAGAACCCGATGATAATATTTGCAAATCGTGGCAGAAATTACCCGATACAAGGTTTACCGGACAACGTCCCGGGTGTGTTTTTTCTTCCTCATTTAATGTTTTCAATTTTTTTTATGTCTTTTTGTCTTTGCTGAAGGTTTCTTTATTTCTCTCCATCTATGTTTTTTGGTTTCAATTTTTAATCTATATCTCTCTACATTGTCCTCTTATACCTCCTCCCCCCTTCACCTTTTACAAAATAAGGAAATTTTTGATCTTTAATTCTCTAACTCATCTTATCTCAAACAACGACACCTTTTATAAGCTACTTATGGTTCACGTAGCTTGCTTTCCCTGTAATGCAAATGGAAGCAAACAATACAAAATGTTAATTTTTTTCCCTTTTTTGTCTATTATATATATTTGCAAGCGTTTGTTACCGGACCGGTTCGAAGGGTTGGAATGATAAAACGGTGTTCCCACAATGGGTTGAAGAGGCAAGGTCTTACCAAAGGGATCCAGAAAGACATCAAAAAATCATCTTTCTGGAAAACTGCGGTGGTCACAACACGTCCGATGAGTTGGAGCGAGTTTTAGAGGCCAAAAACACCGTGTTACATTATTTTCCACCTAATGCAACTTATCTTGTTCAACCGGCAAATTCTTTCGTGATTTCTAAAATCAAGGAGGTGTGGAGTCGCATTTGGGACAGTTTGAAGGCGAAAGGAATTGGGAATGGTCAATGGGCTAAACCTTCAAGCCGTGGATGGTCCGGGAAATTGGTTGGACCCGGTAAAGCATTTTTCTAAAATTGGCAATGGACTCTATCCGAGAGGTTAATGCGACGAGGGACAAAAACGAGATGAGTTATGCAAGAAAAGCAATGATTCAATGTGGTTTGTCCTAACGAGACGGAAAGTGGGAAGAAGACATGCTCACACAACATTTGCAAGGCATAATCAGCAAATATCGCAACCACTTCAAAGGCGAGGTTGTGGAACCTCCTTGCCCTAGAGCAAGGGAATTCCTCCAAAATATTGAAGATGCCGACAGTCAACAAGATAGCATTTTCAATTATGGAGGGATGAGCGGCAACGAGTTTTAAAGATATTATATAACTGCCTGTTGTTTTTTACTTTTTTTATATTAGTTTGGGAATGATAGTTTAATTATAGATTGGGAAACGCGGTAAAACTTGTGCTAGATTAATGTAGACAGTTGATGGAGTCCGCTATTCATTAACTTCATAGGATAAAACAAATTCCGTACGTGAGTATGGTTTTTTATGGGATAATACAATTTCGGTTTTTATGAAGTTCTCGTGTCTTGTATATCGTGGAATTTGTTGTATTTTTAAAAATTATTTTGTATTTAACTTCAGATGTTGTTAATGTGGTGTTCAAAATTTGAGGGTGCTTATAATATGAAATTATATATTTTGTTGCAATGTACATCCTACCCTAATCAGCGACGACTATGCTTCGTCCTTTGTTCATCATCCTTCTCGGAAATTGATAAGTTATTTATTTCCTAAACAACATATTCATCGCACAAAGTAATGGTTGCCTTTTCAGCGACGATAACTTGTCATCGCTGGATGGAAATTCAGCGGCGAAAATACTTTCTTATCATATCCGACAAAGCAGAAGTTGTGTCGTCGCTGAATGGAAATCCAGCGACCAAACAACTTCATCATCATCTCCGAAAGAACAAAGGGTGCTTTGTCGCTAGACGGAAATCCAGCGACGAAACAAATTTCTCATCATTACCGAAAAAGTAGAGAGTTTAAATTCGCCGAATTCAAAACATAAAAGCCTTTGTTATTATGTTTTTGTCTCTTTGAACAGCCTTTCAGCGGCGAAGTTGTTTCGTCGCTGGTTCACGAAGTTTCAGTAATCATATTACATGGGTATTATTATACTAAAGACCAAATAAGAGGTTTTTTCATATATAAAAAAAACACATAAAAACTACAAAATAACCATTAAAACAGTAATGAATAATCAAACCAAAGTTTTCCGGATAGGAAAAGCAAAAATCAAGAATGATACGCGGTGAGAAGTAAAATAAAAAAGTCATATTTGTAGCATATACATATTACTCACAAACGAAAAAATGCCAAGGACGTATAATATATTTAAATACAATAGTGTCATCGATAGAACATGAAAGCAATTTAAAAAACACACAATGAAAAAAAATATATATAAAAAGTTGACACATATAAAATCATTCATTAACAACAATGGGAGAAGAAGTACAAAATTTATATACTTCATGATAAACTCTCTTTACAACGTTAAACTAAAACAAAAAATTATCTAAGGCGTGTTAATCTACAATAGTCAACTAAGCTCTAAATAGTAATGAATTCCTTACGTTTCTTCTTCTTCCTCATAAATCCTCTTTACAAAATTTAAAACCTTCATATTTTACACGCACAAACTAAGTATGAACGATTTGTGATAACAAATATCGATCCACGAAAGGCTCCTCACAGTATAATCCATGCGCTTTCGTACGCTCGAATACCTTCAATATGGTGTTTTTTTCTTCCTTACGATCGTATGGGTGCTCTCCAATACAGCAGGCACTCGGATATAAGTTCATCGTCGATGACAATTTAAAATACACAAAAGAGACAAAGATAACGGATTAGTAAGAGGTATATGGGCTTGACATGTATAACGCAAAAAAAATGGACAGAGACTAAAGGAGTATGTCATATTCAGAGATGGCAATGAAATGTATGGAGACATAGCGACATAGTGATGGTGGATGGTTAACGACCAAGGAGATAAATAAAGCGTAGGGGCGAGAAGGGAGATAATATAGAAGAGGGAGTGACAAAAATTCAGGGTTGGCATGAGAAACAGAAATAGGAGGAAATGATAAATGCCAGATTGAAACAATTAGATAACAAGATGAAGAGCAATGAAGAGAGGGAAACAAGTGTCAAAGGATAAGAAAATATTCAAGAAGCAAGAAGGGAAAAATTACCGGTGAGGTAGTGATGGACGAAATAAGCGGGACACAGAACAAAATGAAATTCTGTGGTCTCCATTGACCGACAGAATGAGCAGCCTATGTAAAGCCTCTAGGATAATATTTGCCCCTTCTACTTTCTCGCTGAATAAGCGCCGCCTAGGCACACAAATATTCTGACCACTCTCACCCTTGTGAGGACAAGACTCCCCTGAGTCAAACGCAAAAAGAATCACTGAATTTGCTCACCCGAGCAGTAAGTTATGGCTGGTCAAAGATGACCTTTATAGTTACAAGCTCTCTTAGAGAGAGAGGTACCTAAATATTACTAAGTCTCGGTCTGCCTACTCACGACTACCTACTATTAAACCCTAGTCCAATAGGAACACTATAAAGTACAAGAAGGTACAATGGGCGATGTACTTATTGTACAACTATTGTACGACAAGGTCTACAAGGTGACACCTGTCATATCGGAAGCCATGGTTCCTCCTCCCATCTTCTCCGGTATCAAATAATGTGGCGCCACGTGGCACCGCGTGACGCTATATCCGTATGCTGCCGAAAATCTCACTTCGCGTGGCGGCTTTAATGCCGGCCGTCCGATTGAAACATATTTTACACGGTTCAGATTCGCGTACATGCAGAAATTGCTCATTTTGGTTAGTCTACTGTTAATTAGCTGTTTTGTTAATGTTTATATATTTATGAAACCCGTCACGGTTATCGTTTCGTAACGCCTTAATGGTTAAGGCGTTAGTCTATAAGGAACCTAGAGGTCACAGGTTCAAATCAGACCTAGGCATCATTTTAGCCAAAATACCCTTAACCGCAAAAACTGCCACTTTCTAAATATGGCGGCAGCCATGGCGCGCCTTTGATCCTTACTCTCTTTCTTTAAAACAAAACTAAAATAGGGAAGTGAACTATTAATTACCTCTTTTCAACACTCCCCTTAATTCCTAGTCACTTTTCAATTTTAATCCACAGTTTTCTCTGCAATAAATCAACTTAGGGGAAGGCACTGCTTTTGTCATCATGTCTGCAATCATTTCTCTATCAGTTTTATGAACCAGTTTAATAATTTTATTTTCTACCTTCTCTCTGACAAAGCTTAGTCTAATATCCATATGCTTAGCTTTGAAGTGATGTTTCGGATTAGCTGCAATAGAGATAGCAGCTTGATTATCACAAAAAACATTTTGAGTTCCAGACTTCATGAACCCAAGTTCTTCAAGAAGAGATTTAACCCACATTAATTCTTTGGTGGCAGCACAGGAAGCCATGTATTCAGCCTCCATAGTGGACTGAGCAACTACTTTTTGTTGCTTGCTACTCCAACAACATGCACCGGATCCAATTTGCAACACATATCCAGTCGTACACCTCCTTAAAGGCACATCTCCATAGCTGGCATCACTCCAAGTGGTGATGTCAGTGTGCTCCCCTCCCAAATGCAACCATAATTCCCTTGTCCCCACCAGATACCTCATCACCCTTTTGGCAGCCTCCCAATCTCTCTTTCTTGGTTCATTTAGATTTCTACTAAGGACACCTACAGCTGCAGCTATATCCGGACGGGTACAGTTCATAAAATAATTTAAACTGCCTACAATCTGCCGATAAGGGATATTTTCCATAAATTTTCTTTCTATCTCGTCCATCTCATCATTAATGTTGAATATTCCTCCCTCTTCACTCCCCTCACTCACTTTCTTCAAATCCATGGGAGTAGTACATCCGTTTGCTTTCTCCATTTGAAATTTTTCTAGCATATTACCAATTGCTTCTTTTTGAGTGAGTCTTATAATTCTATTCCCTCTATCTCTCTCCATCTGAATTCCCAAAATGTACTTTGCTTCGCCAAGATCTTTCATATCAAAACTGCTTCTAAGATCCCGTTTTAGTTTGTTAATTTTATCTAAGGACTTGCTTAAGACCAACAAATCATCCACATAAATAGCAATAAATATCACTCCATTCTCATCCTCAAATAAATATATAGAGTGATCTGAACTAATTCTGATATACCCCAAACCGGTCAGAAATTCGTCGAGCTTTATATTCCACTGTCGCGGGGCTTGCTTAAGCCCATAGAGTGATTTTATCAGTTTGCAAACTTTGTTTTCTTCCCCACTTTCCACGAATCTTTCCGGTTGCCTCATGTAAATTTCTTCTTCCAACTCTCCGTGCAAAAAGGCAGTTTTAATATCCATCTGGTGGATTTCCATATCCTCCGCTGCGGCTATACTTAAAAGGATTCTAACAGAAGGAAATCTGACTACAGGTGCAAAGGTTTCTTCGTAGTCTATCCCCTCTTTCTGTGTATAACCTTTTGCAACTAACCTAGCTTTGTACCTCTCAATGGTATTATCCGGGTTTAATTTAAGTTTAAACACCCACTTACATCCGATCGGTTTTCGGTCCGGTGGACAATCTACCAACTCCCATGTATTGGCTTCCATGATAGAGGCCATTTCTTCATTTATAGCTGTGATCCACCGGCTACTTTCAGGAGTGTTTATGGCCTCTAAGTATGTTTGAGGTTCATCTGGGTGAGACATCTTTGTGAGTTGGTTATTTACTTATCTTTCTTGAAGTCGTTTACTACTTCTTCTTCCCCCTTCAAAATCGGACGCCGGTATGGAAGGCATCCTTGGGTTTCGTTTTAGGAAATTTTCAGCTTCCCTATCTTCCAATTCCGGTGTCTCATCAAGTTCCTCATCAGTTTCCACTTCGTATTGTGGCGTTGCCTCGGATGTTGTCCTTTCCTCCTTCTCCTTTGGTAGATCTGCAGATTTTTCTTTTTCTCCCTCTTCCTTCTCTTCATTTTCAAAGTCAAAGTCAGAAAACAGATCCGTTTCAAATCTGATTTGACTTCCTTATTATATTTGAATGGATCAATGGACTTCTCTTCATTCATCACCACTATGTGTTTTACCAAAATTATATCTCTCTTTTTCAAATCATACACTCGGTATCCTTTTGTGATCTCATCATATCCTACAAGATATCCTGGTTTCCCTCTTCCCTCTAACTTCCATTTAGTCTTATCGGAATCCAAACTGTAGACTTGACTTCCGAATACTCTCAAACTAGACAAATCAGGCTTTCTTCGTGTCCACCTCTCATACGGAGTTTCCTCCTTATTTGCTGAAGTTAGGACTATATTTTTGATGAAATTAGCATAGTTCATAGACTCAGCCCCAAACTGCAGCCCTATCCTCTTATCACTTAACATACTTCTGGACATATCTCCTAAAGTTCTATTCACTCTTTCTGCTACTCCATTTTGTTCCGGATTATAGGGAACAGTTTTCTCATGATGAATTCCTTCTTCTTTAAGATATTCTTCAAAATCCCTTGAGGTGTATTCTTTCCCATTATCACTTCTTATCTCTTTTATAGAGGTTTCATGTAGCTTTTCACTCCATACTTTATACTCTTTGAAACATCTTAATACCTCTCACTTATGTCTGAGAAAATATACCTTCGTGTATCTAGACCAATCATACAAAAAAGAATGATTAAACAGTAAACCACACTATTCACGAAACAAGTACAGTAAAACCATTGACGCTAATTTACAAGAACCGTAATTAATTTCAAAGATAAATTAGATTCATTCACTGTATTTCGGGTATCAATGTCAAAATTTTGGGGTGCCGATATAGCGTACATAAGGCTAATAACGATTCACGGTGTAATGTAGCAATTCACGTTGTACGGTATAGTTCGGTCAAGTACGAAATTTTGTAATACATTTCACTTTTCGTCTGATGTAACTACTAGTGTTGTGTATCGGTAAGGATTTGCCGATAACCGATATGGGCATTTTTTCGGGTAACCGATTATCGATATATTGGTACGATATATCGTTATCGGTGCTATCGCCGATAAATAACCGATATTTATTGGTTATTATCGGCGATAGCACCGATATCGATAACTATTGGCGATATCTATACGGACCGTACAAATAAATATACGGCCAGTACACTCAACTGTACGTGTTATTCCCCGGACGGGCATTACTCACAACCCCGACCGACTGAGGTGTCTACCAATCGAATCGTTGTATTGTATATTTGTACAAGCACAGAAAGTACAGTAGCCGCCATGAGATCTGTAAGGATTAGTACGGATCCAGTCAAAACGATGTACCTCTCACATCCGACGCCATGGCTTTGTCCCTTTGTTCATTGGGATCCACTGGGATCCGGCCACGTGTGAATCTGTCGGCTTTTTTGGCATAAGCTGCCAAAAGAGCCATTCCGGGATGCCGGCGCTCACGCTGGCGGTCCGCTTGTGTTTTCTCATTCCAAGTTGTCCGTTCGATTCCGGCGGCGCGCAGAATGTTATTTTGCGTCCTTTGTACTTTGTGTCCGCCGTCGTTTTTCCGTTCCATGTTCACCAGTTTGTTGTTACAATTCCGTACGTTGCCGTAAAATTTCTTTTCAGTTAACCGGCCAATGTTTATGTGCTGCGCTGGCTGTACTAAATCGCAGTTAAACAGAGACGGAACAGATTTGTATACGTGGCATGCCACGCTATTTAAAGTAAATAATATGTTATAAAGTGCTATTTTATGCATACTATATATTTTTTAGGTTATTGCCGATATGGAATTTGTTGGTCTCAGACCGATATATCGGGACCGGTGACCTTTCGATAACCGATAACATTGGTATCGGTGTTATCGCGATAATTTTTTTACCGATACACAACACTAGTAATTACACCCTAAGTTTTCAGCATTTGAAAAGTCTTACGTTTCTGGATCATTAGCTGTCGTATTCTCTACGAATCTTGAACGGATTGGGTAACTGTACGTATTTTTCAATAAAATTTTCGAAAGAATGACCAACCAATACCATTCAGTCATTCACCATACCTGTAATCATATGATGACCAAACAAAAGCATTCTTGTAAATGAGGAAAAGAAAAAGTCTTACCATAAAGTTATTGACAGGATTGGGAAATTAGGGTTACCAGTTCGCGAATGGCTAGTTGTGCAGCTTTTCTAGTACTGCTAGTACTACACCGTGAATCGCTATTAGCGTAATGAAATAGATAGCGTAATGAAACAATTAGCGTTATTTACGCTAATTGGGAATGTCGTTTTTTTTGGAAATAATTTTTATTCTAATTTTTCGTATACTCTAATTTGCAAACTGCTTTGTAAAAATTTTCGGTGCAGAATATCTCCACACTAAAATATGTTCATTTACAAAATTGTTCAAATCGTACGCCGTCGCGTTTTTTTGACATCCGCGAATGCCGGAAAATATTTACGCAATTACATGTTAGCGCGACTCCTTGACAGCGTGAATATCTTTTCTGTACTTTTATACTTGAAAAAATACAAAAAAGTACGTCTCTGACAGACCGTACACCACACTATTTACAAAGACACTATATTAGAGTCATGAATCCTATTTTATGGAACACCTCAAATAACGTGTAGGAACATTTAGAATGTCTAATTTTATTTGAGAATTTGCCCAAAAAAACAGGGTACCTCAATTAGCGACCAACACGCTAATAGCGATTCACGGTGTAGCGCTCTCAGGGGTCCGGTCGGGCCCATCTGGCCACTGTCGTGACGCTTTATGTGGTTGGGAGTTTACACATCGTCCAGATTAGGATCGTACGGCTTAAAACTGCTCAATCATTGGAAAGGATCGTGCAATGACGCGAAACTGCGACGACCTGAAACTGGCCTGCTAAACTGAAGATCTGGAGCGAAGTGCTCATTGGCTCGCCGGCTTTAGTTCTAGCAAAGTCGGATGTATGACGTGGCGCTACGTTTATTTTCCCGGTCCCAGCTTGACGTTCGGCGAGTCATTACTCGTCCCATGCCGCGCGTCGGGCATCGATCGGCTCGACGGGATGCGGCGCGTGCTACTCTAACGAATTCGGCTCAAAACTGTAATCAGTAATCACAATAGAGACAAAAACTTTCATACCCCTGGACGTAGTTGCCCGACCGCAATTTTTGTCGGTAGCATGACTTGGCAGTTCGTCTTGCAGCCCTGCAATACGTGCGACCGACCGCCACTGGCCAACGCACCCTAATCCGAAAAAGCCGTACGGTCTGTTTCTTGTCGCTGTCCTTTCGCAAGTCGCACGCCCTCCATCTTCCCTCGCCCGCCACGTTCGCGCGCGTGCGGCTCCCCTCCGCTGGGGACCCCGCCGGACGGCCCCGCGGTAGGCTGCAACCGGCCGCCGGGCTGGGCGTCGACCCGGGGGGGCTACAGTACTGCTGCTGGAAAATGTCGCATGCTCAGATGCACGGGAGCCGATCCGCAGATCGACGGTTATAAACAGATCTTGTTCGACTCAAATATTCATAATTATAAGGATCTAAAACGACAAGAAACCCAGCCACCAGAAAGTACATTTCTCGGGCGGTATTCTCTATGTGATTGTACGGCTCGCCAGCCATTCGCCTACGTTCCGCACCACTATGGCATCGGATACGGCGCTACAGGACGGCACTGAGGAACAGCTCTGCAGCCATTGATTGGCACGTGTCTATGCCTTCCAATAATCCAAAGCAATGGTCACACCTCTGTACTTCGCTAAACGACAATACGGATGACGTCCCGGCAAAGCATCCTTCCAAAGTTCCAACGTTTCCAGATCCCTCGCTGTCAGCGCCGCAGAACGCGTGCCTCGCACAAGGCTTCGCGTCGCGTCCGGCGAAGGCGTTCGAGCGCCGGGACCCGGTCCGCCCGCCATCGCCCGCCACGTGGCACCCGTCGCTCCTGCCCGAGCAGCGACGCACAGTGGTCGCAGGCGCGGAAAAGACAAAAGAGGGCGGCGAGAAGGCTGGGCGGAGGCGCCGCGGCAGATGCGAGGGACGAGGGGGGCCGGAGGAGGGACGGAGATGGGCGGAGCACGGGGCAGACGGGTGAGGGACGGGGGGAGAGGGAGAGGGAGAGGGAGAGGGAGACAGAGCGCGAGATAGAGAGAGGGAGAGAGAGAGGGAAGGGAGAGAGAAGCTGACTGAGGCTATCCCAGAAGGGAATTTCGGATGTGTTTATCGACGTTTTGTTAAAGACAGGAATGTGACGTAGTACGGTCGGAGGACATGTCGTACGGAAGGACGCTGTACGGTCGGAAGGTCAGGTTCGGGGAAGTTTTTGCGGTCCGGAGGTGAGGTATGGGAGAGGTTCGGAAATGGCGTGGATATCCGGGACTGTTATGGGGGGTTCGTAAGGGGTGGGAAAACGACAAAAAGGGGGGAAAGGATTGTTTCTTCGCCCCTCCCCCCCCCCCCCCCCCAATTTTTTCTAACTTGAAAATTTGGCAAAAAATTGAAGGGAAAGAAAAATTTAGACGAGGAGGAAAAAAGAAAAAGGACAGAAGAAAGTTCGATGTGCAAAATTCTCTGGAAATAAATATAAAACAAAAAAAAAATGAATTTTCTCTCGGAAGTTCGGATCAAATTTTGTCATATTTTGTCGTTTTGTGCCCCAAAGGTTTGACCAAATCTTAAAGGGAAGATTCGAGACAAGTCGGTTTCGCGGGCGCCCATGGTGTGGAAAGGTGCCGATAGGGCGACAGAAGGGGTGCGGATAGGGTAGCTTTCGAAAACTCTAGAAATGCCGCTGAACGCAAAAGTCCTTTTAACCAGATGGGGTATAAAGGCACATTCCTCTTTTTTTGCTGTTTTTTTGTTGTCTTTTTCGTTTGCTGTATCGGGGTTTTTTCTCATGTTTTTCCTTTTTTTTTGTTTTCTTCCGGTTGGTGACACGTGGCAGGTGGTAGGAATGTGACATTGACGAATAAGACAAATCATAATTTTGGCAGTTTCTGGGCTCTTTGAATCCGCTCTCACCACCTTGGAAAGAAAATTTGGCTCTTCCTGAAACTCCTGCATTCTTCCTTTTTCTCTCTCCCTCTCCCTCCCCCCCTGCCCCTTCTCTCTCTCTCTCTCTCTCGGTCTCTCTCGCTTTCTCCCTCTTCTCTCACTTTCTCAACACTCCGCGTCCCATTTCCCACTTCCTCTCCCTCTACCCCCACATTATCCCAGCTTCCCTTTCCTCTCCCCTCTCCCCTCTTCCTCTCTCCCTCTCTCCCTTTATGGGTCAGGGAAACAGTCATAACCCCCGAGATTCCTCTCCCTCCCCCCCTGAACCCTCCCTCCTCCGCCCCTTCTACCGCACCCGGAAGAGTGTGGAGGAGCTCCACAAAAGGACAAGGGAGTCCGTACAGGAGGGGGGAGAGGCCAGGGAAGAAAGTATAGTACGGAAGCCCAAGAAGGGGAGGAGGTACAGGGTGAGAGTGGGGGGAGGAGGCGGGGGAGGGGGAGGGGGAGGGGGAGGGGGGGGAGAGAAGGGGGGGAGGGAGGGAGGAGAGGAAAGTTTCCCAGGGGGGGGGGGAGAGGAGGGAAGGGCCTCAGGATGTTTTAAGGAGGTGTGAGAGTGAGGGGAGTTACTGGAGTGCGTTTTTGAGGAGGGGAGGGAAGGGGAGTTTTGCAAAGAAAGGGGGGGAGGGAGAGGGAGAGGGAGAGGGGGAGGAAAGGGTGGGGCATGGTTTGCAGAGGAAGGAGGGGAAGGAAGGTGCGTGGAATTTTCTGATGAGGAATGGGAGGGAAAGTTCCTGGAATTTTCCCCTCAGGAAGGAGGGAGAGGAAGGTTCTGGGGATTTTTTGCAGAGGAAGGGGGGAGAGGGGGAGAGAGGAGGGGAAGGAGAGGGGGAGAGAGAGAGGGAGGGGGAGCGGAAGTATTGCAGAGAGCACTGGAAAAGGAAGGGTGCCCGCACCTTCGGAAGGAGGGGGGAGGGGAGGGAAGGAAATGTAGGGTGGGAGAGACAGATGGTAGGATTAAGGAGGGAGGGGGAGGCAGAGTAGGATGTCCACATTTTCAAAGGAAGGAGAACGGAAGGGAAAACGAGGGAGAGGAGATGGTTGAAGGGAGGGAGAGGGAGGAGGAGAGCAAGAAAAGGTCAGTGGAGGGATGCACAGATATGCAGGAAAGGGAGAGAGAGGACAGGAATGGAGGGAGGGAGGGATGTCCATATCTTCCGAAAAAGGAGAGAGAAAACGGGGGAAGGGAGATGATGGGAGGGAGCGAGGAGGAGGAGGGGAAGATAACCTCACGGGAGGGATGTCCGTACCTTCCCAAAACAGTGAGTGAGGAGAGAAATGGAGGGGAGGGGAGAAATGGGGAGGAGGAGGAGAGGCAAAAAATGGAATTGGGAGAGGAGGGAGGGGAATCCAACACCCTAGAAGAGAGCCTCCCAGACGCCGAGGGCGGGGAAACTCAGAGGGACAGTCCAAAAAAGGGAGAGGGAGAGGGAGATGGAGAGGGAGAAGAGGAGTCTCTGTGGGTCCCGGAGGTGAGAGTGAGACAGGATTCTGCGGCCATCCAGAAGCAGCTCCTGGAGGCCATCACCCGGGTGCACCACCTTTTCTTCGTGGACCAGGTGGGGAGGCAGGGAAGGGGAGGGAGAGGGGGAGGGGGGGGGGGGGGGGGGGGGGGGGGGGGGAAGAAGAGTTTGAGAAAAATAAGAAGAGAGAGGAATGGAGGAAGGAAGAAACAGGGTAGAAGGGCAAGGGATGGAAGGTAGGGAGAGAGGAAGTGGAGCAGATGTGTAGTGGAAGTATCAAGATGTACGTAGAAGAGAAGAGAGAGAGAGAAGCAGACAGGAGAGGGGCATGCGAGAATGCGAGGGAGAGAGAGAGGGAGTGAGGGAGGGAGGGAGGGAGGGAGGGAGGGAGGGAGGGGGGAGGGAGGGAGGGAGGGAGGGGGGGAGGGAGGGGGGGAGGAGGGAGGGGGGGAGGAGGGAGGGGGGGGAGGGAGGGGGGAGGGGGAGGGAGGGAGGGAGGGAGGGGGGGAGGGGGGGAGAGGGGGAGGGGGGGGAGAGGGGGCGAGGGAGAAAGGGAGAGAGGGAAAGAGAACGGTGGCTGGGGGTTTGTAACAGGGAGAGAGAAAAGAGAAAGAGAGGGAGAACAAGAGTTGAAGGGAGATGCTGAGATCGAGCCCTAACCCGAAATGGTTTGTGTGTGGGTGTTGGGGGGGGGGGTTGGAGGGAGAGGCTCAGAGTGCCCACGAGGTGTTTGACGTCATGCTGTCGGCGTTACTGGATGTCACGCAGTCGGAGTACGGCTTCATAGGGAGTGCACTGTGCAAGGAGGACGGCCAGCCCTGCCGCAAGGTGCCGTCCTCTATCCCTACCCCTATCTCTACCCCTCTCTACCTATCCCTACCCCTATCTCTACCCCTCTCTACCTATCCCTACCCCTCCCCCTATCCCTATCCCTATCCCTACCCCTACCCCTACCCCTATCCCTACCCCTACCCCTACCCCTACCCCTCCCCCTCATTGGGAGGACACAGGTGGAGGACTATTCCTCTCACCAAACCCTCCCTCCCTCCCCCCCAGATCCACGCCATCACGAACATCTCGTGGACCGCGTCCCTGCGCTCGTGGTTCGCTCTCCACGCCCCCCAGGGCCTCGAGTTCTCTAACCTTCACACTCTCTTCGGCGCCGTGCTCACCACCAAGCGCCAGGTCATCAGCAACGACCCCAAGAACGACCCGCGCTCCACCGGCATCCCCAAGGGCCACCCGCCCATGCACAACTTCCTCGGGATGCCGCTCTATACGGGTAAGGGGGGGGGGAGGGGGGAAGGGGGAGGGGGTGGGGATGGGGGGTGGGTGTGGTTGAGTTGAAAGTGAAGGAATAGGTCAGAAGGGTAGAGAGGAATTGAGGGGCAGTTGTTTCTTTCCCATGGAACATGACGTGCGTTACTGTACTCGTTCTTCATTTTTCTAAGCCAAAGAAATGAAATACCAATGAAATTAAAAGCAAAGAAAGGAAATGCATCCATCGTAAGTTAAGGTAGGGGAAGCTGCTCCGTTTTCCCAGTTCGTGCCAAGAGACAGCGTGAGTCTTTGAGGGAAAATGTGGAATCGTGAAAAAAATTGATGTTTTTGGTTTTCCAGGAAGTGAAATGACGGGGATGTTTGGAGTTGCAAATCGGCCGGGCGGATATGACGAGGATCTGGTGAAGCAGATAGAGCCGCTCACGATGACGGTGGCGCAGATGATCTATGCAACGAATGAACGGAAACGGAGGATGGAGGCAGAGATACACCTGTCACGTGTGGTGCAGGTGAACTGTTTCTGTTTCTGTCGCTGGAATGTATTTGTGTCTGCCTGGCTCTTTGTTTTATGGTTTTGAACTGCAGAAAGTTATTTACGATTTTTAATCGGATTGCGCTCTGTTTAGGAGGTTCAATTTTGAGAGAATCTTCGTGTTTGCGCGAGTCTTTTTCCTCAATTACGGAAGAATTCTAATCTTGAATTGTTTCTTGTTAAACAGACGGTCCGAGAGGGCATTTTATCCATCGCTCAGGATGGGCAGGTGACTTCCATGAATTTGTCAGCTCGTTCTATGTTCGGATTTGATTCTGGAGTGACTCCGGAGGATCATTCTCTCAAAATTCAGTTGCACATAACGGACTTCATAACGGCGCTGGACGGATGCGAGGACTTCATGAAAGTCGGTATGTCTTTCGGAACTTAAACCATCAGTTTTGGGAACTTTATGGACCATAATCATAATAAAACACAAATGGATTTCAATACATCGGAAAAACAAACCGTCAAATTTTGAATTGTTGTAATGGTAGGTGATGTGAGAAGAAGAAATGGAAATTTGATAAGCATTTTCACAAATTTTTTGGATTTGGAAAGTAACACACTTTCAAGTGCCAATTTAAAACTTTTGGTTTTGAAGAGAAATGCTTTTGGCTAGAGTTACTCACTTTGTAACCTGAATATTCTTACGAGTTAGATGGGCTCACTCGTTGTTGCCTATAAATTTATGTTTTCCGTCAGGTCGAAAGTAGTACTCATTCCAAATTTTTTTCCTGGGAAACCTGTCGTTGTGTTCATCACACCTGTTCTAGAGTTGACCTATTGTACAAAACCGAGCTTCATTGGATTTTGTATCATCTACTATTGCTAGTAAACTTTTTCTTTCTTAGTGTGCTCTTTTCCTCCCCTTATGATTACAAAATGAAACATGCATGCGTTTAACACCCAGGTGCGGACTAAGTTTCTGTAATGGTTCATGTTTTAGTAGTCAAATGCTTTTACTTTACATTTTATAGTTATGAACCAATAGTCCTCAGGAAACACGATAACACGTGCAAATCACGGAAAGAAAGCACCTGAACCATGCCTGAAATTCTATTGGTTGGATTTGCAGGGCTGGAAGGCTATGTGGGTCAGGTCCAACGGGCCGCTGGGAAGCATGTGAATGGCACGTCCGTTCCGTTGGAAGTCTCACTCTCCAAGGGCTTCAACCAGTCGCATGCATTCTATGTGGCCGTCATTCGGGACATCTCGGAAAAGCTGGAGGCTCAGGCCAAGCTGAAGGTGGACTCACCTCCCTCACACTCTCTATCTCTCTCTGGTAGATGCAATGCTCGACAATTCCTGCTTTTATTCCGCATTTGCGGCAGAAAACCTCTTTCCACCTGTACTTTGGACAAAAGATTATCGTTTCACCTTTCTGGAGGCTCACAGTGCCTCTCTGCCACCTTTCTCACTTCTCTTCCTCCCTCTCCATCTGTCTAACTTTTCTGTCCATCTGCTATCCCAGGAGAGTGAGGACCGGTGGCTGTACGCCCTCTCCGGCAGTGACGACGGTGTCTGGGATTGGAACATTTCTGACGGCACTGTCTACTTCAGCGACCGATGGAAGCAGATGCTCGGGTAAACCTCCCCAAAAAAAAAAAAACAAAAAAAAAAAAAACAAGTTACTTACTCAAAAAAAATAGTTAAATAAAGAAAAACTAGCACACAGACACACACACACACACACACACAAAAAAAAAAGACAACAAAAAAAAATAAAAAATTGCCTACTGAAATTTATCGCCGGCCACTTGCGAAGATTCCGCCATGGCCAGCCCAAACAGAGGATCTTTTGCCTTCCCTGTTTTTTTCTCTTGAGAAAACGCCAATATATATTTGCCTTTTTCCTCCCACAGATCTGCGGGTCCTTTTTCGTCCGAATATTTTCCTGTAAGCCAAAAAAAAATAACAAAAAGAAAAAAAAACATAAGTTTTTTCTAGCTCACAAATAATAGGGTGGGAGCAGAAAATTACCAAAAAAAAAAAGTACGGGAAAAGGAAACGAGTAGACAAAACCTCCCCAAATTTAAAGCGATAACCTCATCAAACGTAAGACTAACAAGACCAGAAAATAAGGAAAAAAATAATAATCAAACAAAAAATAAATAAATAGTGACAACCATAACAGTCGCGATAACGATAATCATACAATAACGATGACGATAGCAACAATGCTAACGATAACAAAAACGATAACAATAACAATAACAATGACAATAACAATGACAATAACAATAACAATAAAAATAACAATAACAATAAAAATAACAATAACAATAAACATAACAATAACAATGACAAAAACAATAAACATTAACATTGACGATAACAACAATGATCACAATAGCAATTAACAATAACGATAAAAATCGAAAAAACATTAGCAATAACGATAACGACCAGGATGACAGTTACAAAATTATCAAGGAAAACAAAAATAGAACAGCTCATAAAAAAAATTTAAAAAAAAAGTCTCACCTCCGGTAAAAGAAAACCCGTCCCCCACCGAGACCGGAGCGTCAATCAAATAGCTCTCCTCTCCATCCTCCTCGTCCACATAAATGGCCTTTAATTCCATTTTCCGATACCGCTTTGCGACCTTTCTCGCCACCACCGCTAAATTCGCGCCGCAAAAATTAGTATTTCCGAGGAAAGTCATTTTAGGGTTTCGAAAATATGTAGGATTTGGAAAACTCGAACTGCATTGGCTTCTTCGAAACAGACAAGGATTGATTTCAGGCTCATTTTTTAAGCGACAGTTTGTCCTATCATCTATTTTTGGTATAGAACCGGGTAAATAGGGTATAGTAGCTGAGTGGAAAGAAGTTGGAAGGAATAGAGAAGCCATGGAAGGAGTTGGAGAGGGAGAGGAAAAATGCACCTGTCTGCCTCTCTCTCTCTCTCTCTCTCCCTCTCTCTCTCGCTCTCTCTCCCTCTCTCTCCCGCTCTCTCCCTCTGTCTCTCCGTCGTACTTCCCAGTCGACCTCTCGTATGATGACTCCGTACAACGGTTCAAAATTTCAAATGATTCGTAAAATATGCCATGGTTGCAAATGTGATACGGTATGCTTATGCCGCACAGTGCAGGACTGTAATACGGTGCAGCAGTTCAGTTATGTGAGCGTAACTGTGGGCAGTTGTTTTTAACTGTTTCCACTACATGTTTAATGTGCAACGTTTCTAACACGTTGTGTTTTGTGCGCTGTTGTTCAAATCGAGCGATATAAAATTTTACCGATTTTTACGTATAGTTCGTGACTTCAGAAAAAATCGTAAAAAACGTGGAGTACTTTCTGTCCGGTAAACTGAACGGGAAATTTACGGGAAATGTACGGTATTTTACCGAGAATGTACGGACTTTTACGAAAAGAGACGTTGCACTGTTGGGAGTTGGGACATTTGCGAGCGGTAAGTTTGAATTCTGTACGTTCGTACGGTGTTTATTATATGTACGGAATAGTACGGATGAAAATTCATTAACGATTTTAACGATTTTATAAAATCGTTCAATGTGCTCGTTACGTATAGTTCACCGTGATTGAGTTGCTCGCACTAAACGGTTTGAACAACTATGGTTTTGTGCGAACAAAAATAAGGGAATTGCTAATCGCAGAGACGATTTTTGCTGCGCGCAGATAGTTGTCAGAAATTGTACATTTGAAGTACAATTTTGTACAGGCTACGTACCTTTAATTTCAGATCTGACGGTCAATCCGTCGAACAACTTTGACTGGCGGAATATTGTACCGGCGGTTAAAATATTGTCGCGCTTGCAAACGTCGACCGTCATAAAAAAAATAAAAGTTCACACGGCCAGCACAGGTTTATTGTAACCAAACTGCGGGAGTTACATATAAATAAAATGGCTGCGCGCAGATAGTTTACTACAAAAATGAAATCAACTCGCGAACCGTTACATTGAACTTGGAAACATATTAAAGGACGACGTACAACATGTGTAAACTCGCACGAAACCAAATAAACTTCGTACAAAATAAAAATGCGCACCCGACTACCCGCGTATAAATATCGATGAAACTAAAATGACACGTCGTCACGTCCACGGTGGACGTGACAACGAGTTGATTTCATTTTTGCGGCTAACGTGAAGTGATAAACTACCTGCGCGCAGCCATTTTATATATATGTTGCTGCCGCATTTTGGTTACAGTAAAACTGCGCCGGCCGTGTGATTTTTTAATTTTTTTTATGACGGTCGACGTTTGCAAGCGCGACAATATTTTAACCGCCGATACAATATTCCGCCAGTCAAAGATGTTCGACGGATTGACCGTCAGATCTGAAATTAAAGGTACGTAGCTTGTACGAAATTGTACTTCAAATGTACAATTTCTGACAACTATCTGCGCGCAGCAAAAATCGTCTCTGCGATTAGCAATTCCCAAAAAAAATTAATACAACTATAATGTATGCGACTATGCGTATAGGAACGTGGTGCACTGAGCACACTAGATATTGGCCTCAACCAATTTAACGTCAAATCTTAGGGTACAGTCCCATGTACTTTTAACTTAGCGAAATTACTTTGTATTTTAGCACGGATCCAGCGGACCCGGATTTCAGGTGTCTCTATGTGTTTACTCGAAATTATTACTTAAGTTTGTAACGATTCTATTCGTCGACAATACCTGTGACGGCTGTCACCGAGTACAATTTGTCTTTGCCGCATCGTATTTTTTTGAAAATTTTTGAAGCGTCGCAAAACACATCGTAAATTTTTAAAATATCTGGTATGTCGCATGTCATTGCGTGACATCGTAGACGTACAGCCCTTGCAGCCGTGGTTGTACAACATAAGCCTCGAGACCCCTGCAACAAAAAAACCGTACAAGGTGAATGCGGACAAAAACAAACAAGGGTACTTTCGCATGTAACCGAAACTTAGTCTTGTTGCTTTGTTTTTTAGCGAAGATTCTCCGTACAGCTTTTAGAGCATTCGTATGCAAAGAAATGAAATTGTAACTTTAGATTGTGACGGATGTAGACGTGGGTGTAATTTGTGACGATTGTAGACGAGTACAAAACTCGCGAGAATTGATGACGTTTAGAAAAAAGAGACGGTTGTAGACGTCTAGCTACTTGTGACATTGTAGATGTTTAGAGTTTTTGGCTTTGTGCCAATTTGACGTCACGCGTACTTATGGAAGCGTCGACGTCACTATTTCCAAAATATTCCGCCATGGTTTCCCAATTTTATTTTTTTCGTCCGTTCTCACTCTACTTGCCATCAAAATAAGGTAAAAGACAACCAAAAGAAATATTTTTTATAGATCTTTCATTTTATACCTTTCTTGCTTTTTTTCATTGCAAGAATTGTGAGATAGACGCGTTAGTGGAGAGGGAGAAATAAAGAGACGCTTTCACATAATTTCGCTTTTGCGAAATGGCGTCCGTTGGTCGAAACCCCCTCCGAGGCCCTTGTACGGAAAAAAGCGCACGGAACAATGTCACGCACAAGGTGGAAACGTGCAATGTTTTATTTTTTAGGTACTCCGCGCACAAAAATTGTAAAAAACTTTCGACACGTGCAACAACATCTGCCTATTCGCTCACCTCATGTATCTATATTTAAAATCACCTCGCGAGGTGATTTTAAATAAAGTTTGAAGATGAGCTGAAGGGACGCGAAATAGGGTCGAAACGCGCTAGACGACAAGCTACATCGCGCTAGAAGACAAACTATAGTACACATAAAGTTTGTAGGTAACGCAACTTGTACGGTGGTAATTTCATTTTTTTGGTACGATTGAGGATTTTCACGTTTTTTCTAAATTATGGAGGAAAACCACAGAAAATAACTGTAACTTTAGCACATGTGAAAGTACCCCGACTCTGTACTTTTTTCAGTCGTCAAAAACTTTTGAAAACATTTTACACGTGGGAATATGTTTTCCTATTTGTGTAAACTGTTTTACTTTGCTTAAAACACATTGCCGATGTGGTTTATGATAAGTTTGTGCAAATCTGTGTCCCTCATTGGATCATTGAATTGAGGAAGCCTCTAGATAGCTTTTGGCTAGCCCTCTTTCAACTTGGATCACTGCCACCCAAAAAGAAAAATAATCAGTCTAACTGCACCCTGGTGTAGTTTGGACTCCCTTGAGTCCATATAAAAAGGAATCACTGAAAATGCCCAACCAGGCAATTAATTATCAAGTGGCAAAGATGCCAATATTTATACAAGCTTGTTGGGAGAGAGGCGGCTACCTCCTCAATCCTCTAAGTCCTAAACCCCTCTCACAACCCCTATCTACTATTGTACGAACCAATCAGAAGATTGTACAGTACAGATAGGTACTACGGCCAATGTACTTTCTGTACGGCCTGTGTACGACAAGGCTATGGAGTGGACGTCTGTCTCTTCCAAACTTGTCCTCACGCTCCCCGGGATTCCCTCTTCCCACTAATATCTTGCCACGTGTCGACAGGTCGTGTCACGTCTGAAACCGCGAAGGCGGCTATTCAGGGATCGCGGCGATGATGCGGACCGTCGGATCTAAACCGGCTTTTAATGTTCGCCATCCAAAATAACAAATGTCTGGTACATTTGTTTTGTACGCACTAAAACTCAGCTAGTTTTTATGTCCTTATTATTTTTTCGTTGAACGAATTAATGATCTTGTTAATGTTTAAATAGCTATCAAACACTATGTATCTTAACGGACTACTACGACAGACAGGTAAGAGCTAACGCCTACGCCATGCTCTACCGGTCGGAGGTTCGAGTCCTGTCAGACTCAACCTTTTTGTTAAGAGTGACTTAGGTCACTCTTTAGTCCTGCCTATGGAGCTGAGGCAGCCATGGCTCCACCGCCCTCTCTCTCCATCAGTGACTACAACAAGTATGGGGGCTAAAGAGAGAAGGTGGAGGCAGGCTGCCTGTGCTTTTTCTTTTAGTTATTTTACCTCATTAAGACCTAGAAAATACCTTCCCTAAATCAGTGATTTCAACACTCCACTTATTTTCTAGTCTAATTTCAGTTTCTCTTTTAAACCACACTTTTCCCTACAGTATTTTAACTTGGGAGATGGCATAGGTTTTGTCATCATTTCAGCCACCATTTCCCCATGACCCTTATACACCAGATTCACAATTTTGTTTTCAACTTTTTCCCTCACAAAACTCAATCTTATATCCATATGTTATGCCTTGAAATGATGTTTTGGATTGGCTGAAATTGCAATTGCAGCCTGATTATCACAAAACACTTCATACACTCCCTTCTTCATATACCCCAGTTCTTCTAATAAGGACTTGACCCACATCAGCTTTTTCACAGCAAAACAAGAGGCCATATACTCAACCTCCATAGTGAACTGAGCAACCACCTTTTGTTTCAAGCATTTCAGAAGAAATACTTTCTATATATAATATATATTGGGAGTAGATTTTCATAGCGATCTCATAATTCAAGATTACTATTGTGAAGTTGACTAGTGGTGGTTCCCAAAAGTAAATTATAAATCTCGTTCCCACCACTATCCCATGCTTCTCTGGCGCCTGAAGCCCTTTTTTATGACTTAAGACTTATCAGGATCAGAATTATCACCGTATAACTGCCTACATACCTAAAGTAAACTGCTTCTACAACCTCGCCTGCATCACAGACTTCATAAATCGGTTTTGACTCATCTGATCATCTAGTATCATCACTCCTCCTTCAACACTCCCATCACTTACTTTATTCAAGTCCATGGGAGTGCTACAACTATTTGCCTTTTCCATCTGAAATTTCTCAAGCATATTTCCGATAGCTTCTTTCTAAGTATTTCTAATTATCATTTCCCCCATATTTCTTTCCATTTGAATTCCCAAAATATATTTAGCCTGCCTTATATCCTTCATGTCAAATCTTCTCCTAAGATCTTTCTTTAGCTTATTGATCTTTTCCATAGACTTACTTAACACCAGCAAATCATCAACAAAAATTGCAATAAAGATCACACCATTCTCATCCTCAAACATATAAATAGAATGGTGAGAACTGATCCGAATATATCCTAGACCGCTGAGAAACTCATCTAGTTTTTTGTTCCATTGTCTGGGAGCCTGCTTCAATCCGTATAAAGATTTTATAAGCTTGCAGACTTTGCTCTCCTCTCCTTCATCTACAAAACCCTCTGGCTACCGCATCAAGATTTCTTCCTCTAGTTCACCATTGAGGAAGGCGCTCTTGATATCCATCTGGTGAATTTCCATGTCTTCGGCTGCTGCTAGACAAGGAGAATCCTTACTGATGGGAACCGAACCACAGAAGCAAAGGTGTCCTCATAATTTATCCCTTCTTTTTGGGTGAACCCCTTTGCTACCAACTA
Organism: Zygnema cylindricum; assembly: GCA_037447655.1. Taxonomy (NCBI): domain Eukaryota; kingdom Viridiplantae; phylum Streptophyta; class Zygnematophyceae; order Zygnematales; family Zygnemataceae; genus Zygnema; species Zygnema cylindricum. The sequence goes on along the minus strand of JBBHKE010002584.1, from coordinate 269,776 downwards.
AGCGTTATATCTCTCAATGGTTTTTTCTATTGTTTTTGAAATGTTAGTTTCGTACTTACGCCACATTTTGTGCGAACGCGATGGTTCGTGCGTAGATTATTACCGGAAATAATGTGGTGGTACAAATGGAGGTTCGAATGGATTTGTGGATTGGGGGAGTAATTGTACGATTGAAATTAAAGGGAGTAATTGAGTGGCTCGGAATACGTTTGCGAATGGACGGCGGATCGCGAAGCGATCCGATGTGATATGTACGAAATGTTGAATATGTACGCCGCCGGCACGGAGCGTCTTATTTGGACAAGTGTACTTTATTTGCAAGAGGCGTATTTATTGCAAAGGACGTTGGTTCGGTACGGAAAAGATTTTGAAGGTACCGTTTAATTTCGGCAAGTGGTCCGTGGTACATTTGGAGGGCGGACGGCGTCCGCCGATACTTCCAAAGGATTGCATTTTTGATGATGTGGTATAAAGTGGACCGTACGTATGTGATGTCGGTTCATGACGTGGTTTCTTCCTCAAGCGAATAATCAAGTTGATACTCAGTACGCGGATTTTACGGAAGCGTCGATGTAAATATTTGGTTGAACATTGATTTGTCTTTTTGTGAATTAATTATTAATGTAGATTTACTCACTTTGACATACCTTGAAGTATTCCGGTATACCAACATTAATTGAGTTAGCTGGTAGATAGCGTACGGCTGATATGCTTCCGTACTTTCAGCAGTAAGCTCTTGTATATATTTGTAGGACTTAGGAACTTTTTGGACCAAAAACTGTTTATGGACATTTTTGGTAATTTAATCTGAGGATTGCTCTCAGATCTGTCAGCAGAATTATCTGAAATTCTGTTTGTGTTTTCCTCTTTGTATTTTTAATATTTTCACAGATTTTCAGTCCTATTGTGTTCCAGGTTTGTGTTTTACTTCATTGTGAAGTTGGCCGGTTTTATCAAAGTTCTGGCAGACTGTTTTTCCGCAACTTTGACCAGATGATGTGATCACTCTGTTTATTATTTTTGTCTGAAACTTTTTGAGGTTATTTTTTACCCTAGAAAATATTTGTGTTTGTAGTTTCAGCGTGTTTTGATATTTTTGTAAAATTCTGTGTTGATTCAAAGTAGGCTGTTTTTGGGTAGTCTGTGGTGCTTCCGAGGGTAAATCCATGGCTGAAAATGGCTATGGACAACATTTTCTGAGTTGAGCTTCAGTTTAAATACCCATTTACACCTGATAGGTTTTCTGTCTGGAGGAGAGTCCACTAGCTCCCAAGTATTCGCTTCCATGATGGAAGCCATCTCATCATTTATGGCTCTGACCCACCGGTCTTTCTCCGGACTGTCCATTGCCTCCGAGTATGACTGAGGCTCATCTGGGTGAGATAGCTTTGCTACCTTCTGTGCAGCCTGTTTATCTTGTAATCTTTTGCTGCTCCTGTGTCCTCCCTTGAAGTCCGAAGCTGGAATGGAGGGAAGTCTTCGATTCCTCTACGCTGTCTCATAAGCTCCCCTATCCATGGAAACAAATTCTGGCTCCTCTTCCTCTCTCTACTCAGAGTGTGTAAAAAAATGAGGAGATTCCAGTATATCTCTCCCATTTTGGAACTCCCCTAAATCTACTATCACGTTTTCACTTGTGTCGTTTCTGGGAAGATCTAAGTCATCCTCGCTCTCGGACTCAAAACTGATTCTGATTTTCTTAGTGTATTTGAAGGGATCAAATGACTTCCCTTCATCAATAACAACTAGGTGCTTTACCAGAATGATATCTTGTTTACCTAAGTCAAAGACTCTATATCCCTTGACATCCTCATCGTATCCCACATATCCCGGTTTTCCCTTAGCATCTAGTTTCCAGTTTTTCTTATCTGTGTCAAGACTGTAAACTTGGCTGCGGAATACTTACAAGTGAGAGATATCCGGTTGTTGATATTTTAGTATTTTCTAGGTCTTTATAGAGAAAGAGCAAAAGCAGTTTGTCCCTGACTCCCTTCTCCAAGCCCCCACACTTGTTGTAGTCACTTGATAGGGAGCTAGAGCCATGGCTGCCTAAGCTCACTAGAGAAGACATGGGGTGGATTAGGTAGATTTACCAAAAGATACTTGACTAACCCAAGAATTGATCCTAGTACCTACCGTCCGTCAAGTCACCGTAGCCGTTAGCTTTAAACGCTAAGTCTATGACTAATATTACGATATATAGGGTTTGATAAATGTATAAATTGTTACACGTAGATTAATTCCTTAAACAGAGAAAAAATATTTAGTGCATAGATACAGTTGGATTTAGTACGGAGTTGGTATGGGGACAGAACGGATACCGCGCATTTGTTTCGATAGCGAAACAAATACCGCGCGTCCAATTTCAGCGGCTAGGATTATAGCCGGTTTTGATCGAACGGCCGCGATAGGCGCCGCGATCACGGAAAAAGTACTTTTTCGCATATACGGTCTTTGCCACGTCAGATGACCCGTGGCGTGATAACATTAGATTACGGGAATTCCGGAGATTACGGGAACAAATCCTGATTTGACACGTGTTGACATTTTGGCCATGTTCTACAATGGCCGTACAGAAAGTACACCGGCACCTGTAATTTCCTGTACGACACAGTAATTTGATTGGTGCCGTACTTCAGTAGATAGAGTTTTAGAGGGGGAATAGGACTTAGAAAATTTTGGGTAGGTAGCTGCCTCTCCCAAAGAGCACCTTGTATAAATGGCTAACTTTGGCCAGCCATAACTATCAATTTACTTGACCATTTTCAGTGATTCTTTCTGCTGCGGACTCACGGGAGTCCACACTACATAGAGGTGTAGCCGGTCAGAATTTTTGTCTGCAAGGGTGGCTGCATTTCTAAGGGAAAGTCCAAGTGGGCGAATGTGTCCAAATCTCATATTCTAACTTTGCATTCTGTGGTGGAACTGAGCAAACAGAAAGTGTTATTTCACAGGGGTGAATCTATATTGGGGTTCTCACTATCTAGGGATCAGTCATTTGGGTTTATATCAAGTTAGGAGTCGGCACTATCTAGATTAGCTTCTTTGAATCTTCCTACTCTGAGGGCGAATGGAGGTCTCAGAGTTTCAGGTTATGGGCCCACCATATAAGGTGCCTATGTTCGATGGAACAGACTTCATTTATTGGGAGTTTACTATGGAGGGATTGCTTTTCGAGAAGAACTTATGGGGATTTGTTTCGGGACAAGTGAGATGTCCGCCACCTGGCTTTGGAGGAGCATTCTATGGAGAATCATCTGTGGCTGCCCAGAATATCAACCGGAGTTCAGATGCAATGGAAGGTGAAGGGAAAAACCATTCCATGGATGGGGAAATTTGTGAGAAGGAAAAAAGGACACCTATGGTGAGGGGAGCTAGGCTCTCAGCTATGGTACCACTTGTAGGGATTAAAACTGAAGAAAATGACAGAAAAATATGGGAATGCAAAAACACTACAGCAAAACATCTCATACTTAGATATGTGTCTAAGTCCATAGCTATCACTCTTTTAAGTCTAACAAAGTCTTCAAAGATATGGGAAGCACTAATTCATATTTATAAGAGTGAGACTATTCAAAGGCAACAGTTAGTAAAATAGGAAATAGAGGCCTATGTTTATAAAGGCGGTAACATGATAGAGTTTTGCAATGATATTGTTGCGTTATATGTTGATCTTGCTAGTGCGGGATATGTAGAATCTGAGGAGAGAAAGATTAATACACTACTCATGAAATTCCCAGATGAGTACGAAAACATCATTTGTCGTATGCAGGCAATTGATGGTTCCTCATGGACTTGGAGCTTTACCATGGGGATAGTTCTTGTGAGGGAAAACACCTTGGAGCTTCGTAGGGGAAGTGACAGGGTGAATGCATTTACAGGTGGTGGTGATTGGCAGAAGCGTGATGAGAGGAACAGTGTTGACGAGCGGAAGCGTGATGAGAGGAAGAAAGACAAAGGTAAACCTTATCGGAACTTTGGTGGAAAGAGAGGGAGAGGAAAAGAAAGGGGAGCTTTGAAAAAGGGGGTTTGCTTCTTTTGTAGGGAACCGGGTCATTATATGGAGGAATGCCCTTGTTTGGAAAAACTTAGAAGTTGGAATGTGGATGAGGAGGAAGAAGGGGAAGAGGAGAAAGAGGATGAAGATATTTTAGAGCTTCTCCGGATTAGTAGTATGGGGAAGAGAGAAAAGCACACAGAAATTCCACGAAAGCTATAGTGTGATTTTGGAGGTATAAGGGAAGTAAAGAGAGAGGAGGTACTTGAGGATGTCGAGGAATGTAGAGTGTATGACTTAGAAATGAGAAAGTCAGATCTAGGATCCATAAGTGAAAACGGGAAAGATAATATTAATGAGGATAATTTTATACATAATAGGGAAACAGAAAACTTGTCGAAATGTGAGACTTCAACGGATTCGGAGGAAAGGGGAGAAGTGAAACTCGAAGAGGTTTTAAAGGATAGGGGAGAAGAGAAATATTTGATTATAGGTTTAGGGGAGAAAAAATATTTATTGGGAATTAAATTAGAAAGTGATAGTGGAAAGAATTCCATGGGAGAGAGTGAAGGAAGTTCAAAAAAAGGGGTAATTATCATAGATAAAAATATGAGTACGGAAGATGTAGATCTTATCAGGAACTTAGTGGGGACTAGTGTTTTTTGGGAATATTTGGGGGTGGACGGATTTGACATCACTACTTGGTGTGATGTCGCTTGTGAAGATGTGCCTGTAAAAGGGTTATCATCCGGGTATGTGTTGCAAGTTGGGGATGGGGCTGACTGTTGGAAATGCAAAAGGGAAAGTAGATTCTGGTTGGATGAAAAGGGGAGGAGGTGGATAAAATCTTTGATCGGATTTATAATAAGTGGGGTGCTAAATGAAATGTGTAATGCAATTATTATTTCAGTTCATCTAATGCATTGTTTTAAATACGAGAGTATTTTTATTAAGTTTTATAAAAGGGAAAAATTAAAAAAAATAGGGGAAGGAGTATTTTTTAATTGTATATAAGGGTTGAAAGGAAGTAGACTAAAAAATAAGGGGAGTGTTGATATTTGAGTATTTTCTAGGTCTTTATAGAAAAAGAGCAAAGGCAGTCTGTCCCTGACTCCCTTCTCCAAGCCCCCACACTTGTTGTAGTCACTGAAGGCTATATAGGGAGCTAGAGCCATGGCTGCCTAAGCTCACTAGAGAAGAAAGGGGGTGGATTAGGTATATTTACCAAAAGGTACTTGACTGACACAGGATTTGATCATGCTACCTGCCGTCCGTCAAGTCACCGTAGCCATTAGCTCTAACCGCTAAGTCTATGACTAATGTTACGATATATAGGGTTTGATAAATGTATAAATTGTTATACGTAGATTAATTCGTTTAACGGAGAATAAATACTTAGTGCATAGATACAGTTGGATTTAGTACGGAGTACGGTATGGGGACGGAACGGATACCGCGCATTTGTTTCGATAGAGAAACAAATACCGCGCGTCGAATTTCAGCGGCTAGGATTATAACCGGTTTTTATCAGACGGCCGCGATAGGCGCCGCGATCACGAAAGAAGTATTTTTTGGCGTTTTACAGTCTTTGCCACGTCAGATGACACGTGGCGTGATAACATTGGATTACGGGAATTCCGGAGATTACGGGAACAAATCATGATTTGACACGTGTTGACATTTTGGCCATGTTGTACAATGGCCGTACAGAAAGTACACCGGCACCTGTACTTTTGTACAACACAGTAATTTGATTGGTGCTGTACTTCAGGGGGAATAGGACTTAGAAAATTTTGGGTAGGTAGCTGCCTCTTGTAAAGAGCACCTTGTATAAATGGCAAACTTTGGTCAGCCATAACTATCAATTTACTTGACCATTTTTAGTGATTCTTTTTGCTCCAAACTCAGGGGAGTCCACGCTACACAAGGGTGTAGTTGGTCAGAGTTTTTTTCTGCCAGGGTGGCTGCATTTCTAAGGGAAAGTCTAAGTGGGTGAATGTGTCCAAATCTCATATTCTAGCTTTGCATTCTGTGGTAGTACTGAGCACAAAGAAAGTGTTATTTCACAGGGGTGAATCTATATTGGGGTTTTGACTGCCAAGGGATCAGTCATTTGGGTTTATATCAAGTTAGGAGTTGGCACTATCTAGATTAGCTTCTTTGAATCTGCCTAATCTGAGGGCCAATTGAGGTACTAAAGTTTCACAGGTTTCCTTCTAACCCATCTCTCATAGGGTGTCATTCCTTTAACGACTATAGTGAGGACTCTATTCTTAATGAAGTTAGCGCGGTTCATGGCTTCTCCCCAAAATCTTCTTCTTATTTTCTTATCTGCGAACATACTACACACAATATCTCCCAAAGTCCAGTTCAACCTCTCAGCTACCCCATTTTGTTTTGGATTATTCGGTACACTTTTATGATGCTCAACTCCCTCATCTCTTAAGTATTTTTCAAACTGGTTAGAGGTGTGCTCTCCCCCATTATCACTACTTATTCTCTAAATGGGGGTTTCGTGCAACTTTTCACTCCAAGCTTGGTATTCTTTGAAGTACTTTGGTGTTTCAGTCTTTGTTTTCACGAAGTAGACTCTACAATATCTGGACCAATCATTAGTAATTGTCAGCATATACCTCTTCCCCCAATAGAAGTTACTCTGGCTAGTCCCCATATATATCTGTGTGGACCAAATCTAGTATTTTCTCACCTCTATACGTGGCAGTTTTGGGAAAGGGAAGTCTGTGAGCCTTACCTTGGGCACAACCACTACAATCATCCATCATTTCATTATCCCCAAACTGAATGCTTTCTACTACACCCAGCTTCTTCATTTCCCTTAGCATATCAAAATGCACATGCCTCGGGACACCACCATAGTAAGCACTCTTCTTTTCATTACTCAGGTTAAGCCTAAACATTCCTTGGCAACCTTTATCTGTTGTGAAGAAGACTTCATCTCCGTAATTAGCTGTAAAGACTCCCTTTGTAGTAAAGGTATCAAAATCCTTGTTATCTAATACAGAAGTAGACAAAAGATTTTTACTCAGGTGAGGAATGTAGAGCACATTTGAGAAGGTGAGTATGAAAGTCTTACCCTCCACTAAAAATTTCAGATCTACCGAGCCCACTAGATCTGTGGTAACAACTCTCCCATCCCCATTCACTATTTCTACAGTATGGATCTTTGTTAGCTTAGTGAAGAGGTGCCTGTCACGGCACATATGCATAGATGCACCTAAATCAATGATCCATCATTCCTTTCGAGCTTCCCGAATGGCTCGAATGGCACACTTCTGTTTCCGAGGAATCTCCTTCTCCTCCAAGTTCTCGTCAAGGAGAAGCTCCCTATCCTCCTCCTCAGAGGACTCGTCCTCCTCGGAAGACTCGTCCTCCTCGATCTCTCCTTTCACTCGTGTGACCACAAGTGCCTTCTTCTTCCTTCCGGAAGAACCCCCTCCTCGGTTTTCTTGAAACCTCACCTCCGACAGCTTGATGCAATCAGCTATGAAGTGTCTCGGCTTTTTGCAGAAATGGCAAAGACCCTTTGGAGGCCTGGGTTCTCCAGATTGATCCTTTTTGGAGATGTTGTACGGCTTTTTCGGGTCCTTCCTCCACCGGTCTATTCCGGCAGCTAGAGCTTGAATGCTCTTTCCTCCTCTGCGGATCTCGATGGTGTTCTCTTGCACGAGTATCATTCGGACCACGGTGTTCCACTTCCAAGAGCTATCATCCATTTCTTGCACTCGGTACACTATGTTTTCATACTCCTCAGGCAGCTTCATGATGAGAGTGTTAACTTTCATCTTCATTGTGCTTGTCCATCCGGCACTCTCCATCTCCATATAAAGGCAAGAGAGATCATTATAGTAATCTAACATCTTCCCTCCTTTGTAAGTGTAACTCCCAAACCTTTGCTCCACAAGCTGGAGCTCCTAAATGGTACCAGCTCTATAGATCTCCACTAACGTCATCCACAACTCCTCGGCCTTGAAGATGTGAAGATGAGAGGTCGCCAGAGCTTGAGTGAGGTGCCTCAGAATGAAATGCATGGCATTCATGTTGGTGTACTCCATTTGAATATCGTTTTCCTCGGTCTTCACGACCACTCTTTCGAATGTCGTGGCACTACGAGTGAGAGGTGTCTCCTTTCCTTTCCCTTTTTCGGACACACTACTGTCCCTATCGTTTGTCTCCTCCGTTAGAGCAGATGTTGTTGCAGAAAACCTCACTCCATCAAATCTTGGTGGAGTCCCTTGAGATGGACGTTTCACTCGTCCACTAACGATACCCCAGTATCGTTTTACACACAATGCGCCCGTCATCATGGCTTCCCAGTAATTGAACCTAGATCCGTGGAAGATGGGCACCTTAGAGGGTGGGCCCATAACCTGCAATTCTGTGTCCCCCATTGAAACACTGAATTCTGGAAGCCTCTGGTAAACTTTTGGCTTGCCCTCTTTCAATTTGGATCACTGCTACCCAAGCAAACAAATAGACTTTTTGACTGCCCCCCTTTGCAGTCTGGACTCCCGTGAGTTCATAGCAAAAAGAATCACTAAAAACGCCCAATCAGGCGATTATTTATCAAGTGGCAAAGATGCCAATATTTATACAAGCTTGTTGGGAGAGAGGCGATTACCTCCTCAATCCTTTATGCCCCAAACCCCTATCACAACCCCTATCTACTGATGTACGAACCAATCAGAAGAATGTACATTTCAGAAAAGTACTAAGGCCGATGTACTTTCTGTACGGATTGTGTACTGTAAGGCCATGGAGTGGACACTTGTCTCCTTCGGACTCTCCCTCATGCTCTCTAGGATTCACGCTTCCCAAATATATCTTGCCACGTGTCGCCGGGTCATGTCACGTCCAAAAACTGCCAAGACGGCCATTCAGGGATCCCGGCGATGATGCCGACCGTCGGATCAAAACCGGCTTTTAATGTTCGCCGTCCAAAATAACAAATGTTCGATACATTTGTTTCTTGCGCACTAAATCTTAACTAGTTTCTATGTTCTTAATTTATTATTCCGTTGAACGAATTAATGATCTTGCTAATTTTTAAATAGCTATCAAACCCTATGTATCCTAACGGACTACTACGACAAACCGGTAAGAGCTGACAGCTACGCCTCGCTTTGCCGGTCAGAGGTTCAAGTCGTGCCAGACTCAACCTTTTTGTTGAGAGTGAATTAGGTAACTCTTTAGTCTTGCCTATGGAGCTGAGGCAGCCATGGCTCCACTGCGCTCTCTCTCTCCTTCAGTGCCTACAACAAGTATGGGGGCTAGAGAGAGAAGGTGGAGGCATGCTGCTTGTCCTTTGTCTTTTGTTTGTTTTACCAAATTTAAGACCTAGAAAATACCTTCCCTAAATTAGTGATTTCAACACCATTCTACATACTCGGTTAACGGATTACAAAATAGAACGACATACACAAAACGATATTCAATTTAAATGGAAGTAACTAATTGTTGACTTAATATTGGATAGCGCACAGTGGAGCCGATGCACCAGAATGGTTATTTGGCGGATTGTGAGCTAATATCTTCAAGTGACACATGACAAGCCATGAGTGGATAGCAGACATTGCGGGAAGATGTTGAAAAAAAATAATTAATATTCACTTCTTAATTTAGACTCCAGAGAGAAGAGAGAGAGAGTCAACATGGCTACCCCCATAGTTAGAAAGAAATAGGCAGACATGTAGACAGATTGATAGATGACCAAAATGTTGCCCTCGACCGATTTCAACCTAGGTGTTGGGACATTGTAGACGTACGCCTTATCCATTAATGCTTCAACGAAACAATACACGTATGTGGGTCGATATTTGATTATAAAGTTACGTAGCGTCACTTTCACTTTAATATACCAAATTGACGAAACAACACATGTAAACAAAAGCGATAGCGGACGCGAATCTAACCGTGTAAAATTTATGATCGGACGGACGTTTTCGCCGCCACCAAACCCGAGTGAATCTTGGCGGCTTTCAAACATAGCGGTGCGTTGTGCCACATGGCGCTATATCTTTGGATGCCGGAAAAGATGGGAGGAGGAACGATGGCTCCAAAGCTGACAAGTGTCAACCACAAGGCCATGTTGTACAATGGCTGTTCAAGAAGTACAATCAGCCACTGTACCTTCTTGTACTATACACTCTTTTGATTGGTCTAGGGTACAGTAGTAGGTAGGTGTGAGTAGGAGTTTAGGGACTTAGCGTGTTTGAGGCGCCTCTCTCCAAGTGACCTTTTGTATTTATAAGCCATTTTTGGCTAGCTATAACTAACTGATCAGGAGAGCAAATTCAGTCATTATTTTTGCCTTTGACTCAAGAGAGTCTTGTCCTCACAGGGGTGAGGGCGGTCAAAATATTTGTGTGCCTGGGTGACACTCATTCAGTGGGAAAGTGGAAGGGGCAAATATTATCCTAGAGGTTTTCCATAGGGTGCTCATTCTGTAGGTTAATAGAGACCATAGAATTTCAGAAGAGCGACCATGGCTCAAGAGCTGATAAGCATCAACGGGACGGCCATGTGGTATCATGGCCATATAAGAAGTACAGCGGCATTTGTACTTTTTTTTACTTTACATTTTTTTTATTGGTTAGGTACAGTAGTAGGAGGGGGTTCAAAGAGAAATTTAGCACATAGAAATTTTTTGAGGCGCCTCTCTTTGAGGGACCTTTTGTATAGGCCATCTTTGGCGAGCCATAACTTGTTGCTCAAGGGACAAATTCAAAATTATTTTGCGTCTGGAAGAGGGTTGCGCCCTACAAAGTGAGGTTAGCTAGAACTCTTGTCTTATCGATTTGGCTTTTTTATTGGATTGAAATTCATAGGGGTAGATATTATCTATAGGGCTTTACATAGTTGGAGATTCGTGGGCCAATGGAGGTCAGAGAATTACAACTTCATCCTTTCTACTTGGATTCCCAAATATACTTAGCCTTACTAAATCCTTTTAAATCGAGATTTTATGGTTGTTTTTATTTTCTTGATTTCATTAATGGATTTGCTCAGCAACAGCAAATCATCAATATGAATAACAATATATATAAAACCATCTTCCCATTCCATAACAGAAACAGAATGATCTGAATTGATTATAGTGAAGCTAAGATTTGTCAAAAATTCATCATCTTTCAGGTTTCACTGCCTTGGAGCATGCTTCATGTTGTTTTAGAAACCTTTAGTCATCTATATTCTTGTGTGTGAAAATGGATTCGGACTTGAGTTTCTTTTGTGTGCAGGCTGATTTGTCGTAGAAAAGTTTTAGTGTTGTATGTAAGTCGAGCGAATTACGGGTTGAAATTACCTCCGGGCACGAATGTAGGTCCGTGGAAGTGAAGATTGTGTGTTCCGGATGATGAAAAGTACAGTTTCATTTGTGGACAATATTTACACGTGGAGGTTCACCTTCAGTGATGAAAGAATGGGCGGACGGCAGACGGAGTCCTCCGTCATTTTTGGAAGAGGTATATTGATTGCATCGTCATTTTAGCGGGCGAAATTTGACCTCGTATTATTTCATTTTAGTGGTTGTTAGTTTTTGGTTTGTTGTAAATATTTGTGTACGGTTGACAGTGAGTTTTTGTTTTGATAACGTTTAGTGTATCGGTTGACCAACGGTGAAATATTTTGGAATTAGGAATTCCTTGTAAGAAAAATGATGCAAAGCAATTTTTTGGATTTTTTAAATTGCAAAATCATTGTGATCTTTGAGCAAAACCTTGTGAGATTCTGCATGTGTTATCTTTGGTTTTTTTTTTTTTTTGTGGCTAATTTGCAGACCTCGGGTATGTCTATTTTGCTCGGGGCTTCATTGTGAAGTGGTCTTTTGTGGGTTTTTCGTGAGAGTTATCAAAACCCTTATCATCTAATACAGACGTAGAGATGAGGTTTTTGTTCAGCTCCGGAATAAACAATACATCGGAGAATGTAACTATAGATGTCTTTCCTTCTACTAACACTTTTAGATCTACCGAACCTACAAGAGTAGTAGTGACTATCCTCCTATAGAAATTAATGGTATTTTAAAGTATTTTCTAGGTCCGAATAGAAATATAGAAAGAAGTCGAGGCAGTCTACCTCTAACTTCTCTCTCCAACTCTCAAACTTGTCGCAATCATTAAGAAATTGGAGAGGAAGCTAGAGCCATGGCTACCTAGGCTATCTTGAGGTTTACGGGATATAAATATTAGTTTATTTATAATTAAGGATATATTTACTAAAATATATGTGCCACCTCCAGGATTTGAACCTGCAACCTGCCGGTCGGAAATAAGCCGGTAACCGGTAGCTTTAACCGTTAACTCTAGAGATAGTGTTGCGTACTATAGGGTTTGATAATTAATTAAACATTTATACGTAGGATAGTTAATTTAACTGAAATATTTTTACGGGAGACATAGATCCAATAATGTAAAAGTACGGATTACGGTACGGATAAGAAACGAATACCGCGCATGTATTTATTACGGCTATGATTAAATGTGAATTTAATCGGACGATTGAAATTAAACGCCGAGATCGCGGAAGAGAATTTCGGCGGTTTTTGATCATCGCCACATCGGATGACAGGTGGCGGAATGACATTGGATCGCGGCTTCTCCTAGGATTAAGGGAGCGAATTCAGATATACCATGTGTCGACATTTAGGCCATAACGTACAATGTTCGTACAGAAAGTACACCGACAGCTGTACTTTTATGTAAGGAGGAGTAATCTGATTGGCTCGTACATCAATGGATAGAGTTTGTGAGAGAGATAGGACTTAGAAAAATTAGGAGATAGGACCCTCTCTCCTAGAGAGCTTCTATACAAAAGGTCAACTTTGACCCTCCATAACTTACTGCTCAGGGGAGCAAATTCAGAGATTCTTTTTGCTATCAACTCAAGGGAGTCTGACCTTCACATGGGTGCAGGTGGTCAGAGTTTTTGTCTGCTAGGGTGGCAGTTGTTCTTACGGAAACACAAATGGGTCAGGATTATCCTAGAGGCTTCTTAGAAGCTGTTCATTCTGAGGACTTATGGAGGTCTCAGAGTTTCATTTAATGGGTAAAATTATTTGTATTTGGCAGAATTAACTAAGTTTTACCTTAAACAAGTGATACGATGTTGCTTCCGGTGTTCTTCCGAATACGGATCCGGATTCTAAAAGAAAAATGAGGATGCTGTGCATGTTTTTAAATTACTCTTGTCTAAAGATTTGTAGATGACATATATCAATATCTCTACTGCATCTGATATATGGAAGGCTTTTAGGGAATCTTATGTCTTAGCTACTGAGCACAATGAGGTTATAACTGCTAGAAAAATTTGGGATTATAAGTATTCCAAGGGGATATGAACTCATACTTTAATGGCTTGAAACTTATTTTGTCGGAAAATGCATGTTCCGGGGGGGAATATTCCTCTCTATCATCAAGTTATGATTCTAATGAGAGGGTTTCCTACTGAATATAAAGGAGTCGCGGAACAGTTAAAGAGGTTAGAGAAGAGTAAATGGAATATAGCTGTAGCTTAAGCTTATATCTTAGAGGAAGAGGCCACTCAGGTTGCATGACATGGTGAAGAGTCAGCAATAGCTTACAATGCTCAGACATATAAGCCGGCTGGATTCTCCGGATATAGGAATTTCACCCCTAATTCGATTTATAGGTAATATGATAGGTGTATCTATTGCTTTGGTCAAGGTCATGTCTTCCAGCTGTGTCTGGCATTTAGAAAAGCGTGTGAAATAAGAATTCATCGTGCGGGGTGGAAGGTGCGGTCGGAGGATTCACCATCCAAAGTGGCGGCATCAAAATTGCCGATTAAAAATGCAGCGTTCTTTCCAACCGATGAGACGCCACAAGCAGAACCAGTGGAGGAAAAGGACGACCTCGTCAAATTTCCGAAATCGGCTGATGATGAGCCTTTTGCTCCTACAAAGAATCTCATGGAGGGACCTCAAGAAAACGGGTTGATTATGGACTACGGATGCTCTACCCACATGTGCGGCAACCGGGCATACTTCAAAACCCTCACTCTAATTCCCACTCACCGTATTTACTATGCGGATGACAACGGTGTGGAGGCTACGGAAAAGGGAAGCATGGAGTTAGCTTGTGACATCAATGGTCAAGTTGTAAAAATAACCTTACATGATGTTCTCTATATTCCAAAGTTTAAGAAAAAAATGTTTTCCACCTCGGTGGCTGAAATGAAGGGATTTGAAATTTTGCAAAAGAATGGGAAAAAGGTAGTAAGCAAAAATGGGAGAGTAGCCTTAGTAGGAACTAGATGTCCAAACTTGTTGTCCGGATGGACTTTTCTAATGAAATTGACTTTGCATACTCCAGTGTCCTTCCTAAAAGTGTTGTGTGGCATAAGAGGCTTAGTCATGTTCATAATGAGAGACTTCATAAAATGGTAAAAAGAAATGTGATAGGTGATGTTAACTTACGCCAAAATAACTCTCATGTATGTGATGGGTGTGCTTTGGGAAATCTTCATAAGTTACCCCTACCTCAGGCCGCGGATATCCGGGCTACGAATTTGCTGCAAATCATTCAATCGGATGTGTGGGGACTATCAAAAGTCTCTTCCCTCGGTGGCAACCGGTTTCAGGTCACTTTTACCAATGATTTCTCTCAGTACAACAAGGTTTACTTTATGAAAGAGAAGAGTGAAGTATTTACTTACTTCAACCACTTTCGCGTTTGGGCGGAAAAGCTTCATGGGAAACCGATCCTCTCCTTTCTGTCCGATAACGGATGTGAATATATTTTCCATGCATTTTCGGACTCTCTAAAAAAAAACGACATTTTTTGACAATTTACAATTCCCTATACTCCAAAACAAAATGGAGTATCAAAAAAACTCAACCAAACTTTAACCGAAATTGCAAAATCTATGATGTTTGATATAGAGAAAACTGAACTAAAAATCAAAACTTAGAGTAAAAGAGGAAGATGGTAAAAGAGAAAATGGTGAATTCCCATAAGATGGGGAATTGACATCGGAGGTGGAAAATAATGTGGGTTTAAATGTTAATGAATTCAACGAAGGATCGAGAGAGATCGTTAAGAAAATGAGGTTAAGAAAAAAAGGTCACAAAATTGGAGAAAATTGGATATTAAGAAGGAATATTAGGAAGAGGAAAAAACAACTAAATGAAAAGGGGATTGGAATGAAAGCATTTAGGATGCATACACTTACGGGGATTGGTAGATCTACGAAAAAATACAAAAAATTAGTAAGAAAAACAACACTTTATAGAGGTGATGGGAAGGCAAATAATTGCAGAAGTATAAATTCTACGAAAAGACCAAAATCAAGTAAGTAAGAAAGAAAAAGATACAATTTATAGAAAATAAATTCGAGAAGAAACAAGTTACAAAATCGATCACACAGGATAACGCGACCAGCAACATTGAGAGGATGTGTGATGGGAAAATGGAGAGACTTGAACGACTTTTCAGCAAGGTATAAGGGAATTTGGTGAAGTAACATAGGCAACATATATCGAAGGAAGCGGAAGGCGTGGAAGTATTTAATAGGAGAGAAGGTGCAACAACTGTTCAATGAAAGTGTGTAGAGACAAGATATCTTTCGACAAATACTGATCATATGACTAAGTGACGATTACGGGTAGAAATTCAGATTTACTGGAGAGGTGTTATATCATTAATGAAAGGACAATTTGGCGTTTATGGCATAGGGGGAGTTGTTAGTGGACGACATTCAAATCTGTAAGTGTGTAAAAATCACAAAAGTTAAGGAAGTGGTTGATAAAGTTTTTGATGGAAGACAAAGAGTGTTTGAATATTAAATGACTAACTCGGCAAGGTGGCAGTTATCAAGAAGGGGAAGTTTGGAAGACATGGTAGGAACGCAGCGGAGGCAGTGGTGAATCAGCGCAAGCAGTTCGGGTCTCAACGTAGCAAAGCAACGCAACAAAGGCAGTGGTGAATCATCGGAAGCAATTCACGTCGCAACGCAGCAACGTAGTATAGCAATGCAGCGGAACCAGTGGTGGAGTTTAACAATTGACACGTTGCAAATTTTATTCTGGTGCACGAAACTAAATTTTCGGGGGAGTGTTGTTTTGAAAACTCAGTTTCGTGCATACGCCACATTTTGTACGCTTGAGACGTTTCGTGCGTATATTATTAATATGGAGGTTTGAATGGATTCACGGATTGGGGGAGGGAACGTACGGATAAAACTAAAGTGAAGTAAGGGTGTTATTGAGTGGCGTGACTACGCAGTAAGAAATGGACAACGGATCGCGAAGCCATCTGATTTGAATTGTACGAAACCTTGAAATATGCGCCGCCGGTACTGCGCATCTATTTGAGACGAGTGTACTTTAAATAAGACAACGCAGCTGCGACGAAGCTGCGGTTATTTTTGGATATGTCCAAGTATGTGACAACACAGCTCCGACGAAGCTGACAAATCAGCTATTGTTTATATGAATCAAGTCGGTAGCGAATTCAGATATACCATGTGTCGACATTTAGGCCATAACGTACAATGTTCGTACAGAAAGTACACCGACAGCTGTACTTTTATGTAAGGAGGAGTAATCTGATTGGCTCGTACATCAATGATAGAGTTTGTGAGAGAGATAGGACTTAGAAAAATTAGAAGATAGGACCCCCTCTCCCAGAGAGCTTCTGTACAAAAGGTCAACTTTGACCCTCCATAAGTTACTGCTCAGGGGAGCAAATTCAGAGATTCTTTTTGCTACCAACTCACGGGAGTCTTGCCTTCACATGGGTGCAAGTGGTCAGGGTTTTTTGTCTGTCAGGGTGGCAGTAATTTTTGCTGAAACACAAAGGGGTCAGGATTATCCTAAAGGCTTCTTGGAAGCTGTCTACTCTGAGGACTTATGGAGGTCTCAGAGTTTCAAGAGGTACATTAAACCACTAACCTACCACTAATCTGTCAAGCTACCATTGAGCTATCACTAAGCTACAACTGAGCTATCACTAAACCTCCACTGAGTTACCCACTAAGTTACCACTGAGTTCCCACTAAGTTGACTAGAATTGTATCTATCGCAGTTGCTCTATCCTATACAGAATCACATTAAGAATATTAGACGCTGTGTTGTCCGTACGGACCATATCAAATATAATCGTGGTTGCGTTGTCCTGTTTGTGTTGCAGCTTCGCTGCTGCTCTGCTCTGCTGCTGCGCTGCTCTGCTCTGCTGCGCTGCTCTCCTGTATAGTGCAATTCTGTGTCCTCCATTGGACTACAGATTACAGGAAGCCTCTAGATAGTATTTAACTAACCCACTTTAAGCCACGACCACTGCTGCCCAAGAAGACAAACTGACAATTTGACTACACTTAACTAACCCACTTTAAGCCACGACCACTGCTGTCCAAGAAGACAAACTGACAATTTGACTGCACCCCTGTGGAGCCTGGACTCCCTTGAGTCTGTAGCAAAAAGAATCACTAAAAACGGCCAACCACTTGATAAGTTATGAGTCGGCAAAGATGCCAAGTTTATATAAACTCTCAAAGAGAGAGAGGTTCCTATCTACCAAAATTCTCTAAGTCCTAAATCCCTCTCACAAACCCTATCTACTGAAGTACGAACCAATTGGATCACTATAGAGTACAGAAAAGTACTATGGCCGATGTACTTTCTATACGGCTCATGTACGGCAACGCCATTAAGTGGACGCGTGTCCACTTTTCACTTGTCCTTATGTTCGCCGGAATTCCTGCGACCAAATGTCATCCCTCCGCGTGGGGCCACGTCACGCCACGTCCATAAACGCCAAAAATGACCATTCCGTGATCTCGGCTTTGAGTTACGCTGTCGGATCAGATTCGATATTAAATGTCTGCCGTCGAAAACAAATGTCCAATTCATTTGTTTGCGTGCGAGATAATGTTCGCACTATATAATACTTGGTTCCATGTTCTTTCGTTCGTAATTCCGTTAATCGAATTCATAGACGTTACATTGTTTAAGTAAATATCAAACCTAATGTATGCTAAAGGACTTCTACGATAGACTGGTTAGAGCTAACGGCTAAGCCGCGCTCTACCAGTCAGAGGTTCGAGTCCTGCCAGACTCAACCTTTTGTTGAGAGTGACATAAGTCACTCTTTAGCCCTGCCTGCTTAAGCTAGGACAGCCATGGCTCAGCCACCCTCTCTATCCCTCAGTGACTACGGCAAGTATGGTGGGAAGAGAGAGGAGGCGGAGGCAGGCTGTCCACCTTTTCTATTTTGTACTAAGTTCAGACCTAGAAAATACCATATAAAAATAACAATTTCAACAGTTCTTTCCTAGATAAATATATATCTAACACATACTAAGCATTTAGCATTGATCCTAGTCTAATAGGATAATGCTGACCGTTATCGACCAACTTGACGAACGGCAGGTACCGGGATCAAATCCCGGGTCCGTCAGATATATTATTAGTAACCTACTAAAAATAACTGTCTGTTGAACTAAGGCAGCCATGGATCAACCACCCTCTCTATCCTTTTGTGACTACAACAAGTATGGGGGCTAGAGAGAGGAGGTGGAGGCAGGTTGTCCGTCCTTTTCTTTTCCTTTTATACTAACATATTTAAACCTAGAAAATACTCTAGAAATCTATTAACTTCAACACTCCCCTTATTTTCTGGTCTAATTTTACCTTAAGTTTTAGTCCACATTTTTCTCTACAATATTTCAATTTAGGAGAGGGCACTAGTTTTGTCATCATATCAGCCACCATTTTCTCATCAGATCTATATATAAGATTCACAATCTTATTCTCAATTTTTTTCCTCACAAAACTCAATCTTATGTCCCTATGTTTAGCTTTAAAATGATGTTTTGGATTAGCTGCAATTGCTATGGCAGCTTGATTATCACAAAACACTTCATGCACTCCCTCCTTTATATACCCCAATTCTTGTAGCAACCACTTGACTTAATCAACTCTTTCACAGCAGAACAAGAGGCCATGTACTCAGCCTCCATAGTAGACTGAGCAACCACCTTTTGTTGCTTACTGCTCCATCAGCATGCACCTTCCCCAACATACAACATATACCCAGAAGTGCATCTTCTCATAGGTACGTCCCCATAACTAGCATCATTCCAAGTAGTGATGTCAGTGTGCTCCCCTCCCAAATGCAACCATAACTCTCTGGTTCCCACCATATATCTCATGACTCTCTTGGTTGCCTCCCAATCTATCTTCCTAGGATCATTAACACTCATACTGAGTACTCCAACTGCTGCCGCTATGTCCGGCCTGGTAGAGTTCATAAAATAGATTAAACTTCCTACGACCTGTCTATATGGGATAGACTTCATAAACTCTCTCTCCTCTAGACTCATTTGATCATCTAAGATCATCACTCCTTCTACACTCCCATCACTTACTTTTTTCAAGTCCATGGGAGTGGTACAACTGTTAGCATTTTCCATCTGGAATTTCTCAAGCATATTACCTATTGCTTCTTTCTGAGTAAGTCTGATAATCTTCTTCCCCCTATCTCTCTCCATTTGAATCCCCAAAATATATTTTGCCTCCCTTAAATCTTTCATATCAAATATGCTTCTAAGATCTGTTTTAAACTTATTGATCTTTTCCAAGGATTTACTCAACACAAGCAGATCATCCACATAAATTGCAATAAAAATGACACCATTCTCATCTTCAAACATATAGATAGAATGGTCAGAACTGATACGGATATATCCCAGACTGGTAAGAAACTCATCTAGTTTCTTATTCCACTGTCGGGGAGCCTGCTTCAGTCCATATAAGGACTTTATGAGCCTGCAGACTTTGCTCTCTTCTCTTTCTTCCAGTAACCCCTCGGGTTGTCTCATGAAAATTACTTCCTCTAACTCACCATTTAGAAACGCAGTCTTAATGTCTATCTGGTGGATTTCCATGTCTGCCGCTGCTGCCTGGCTGAGGAGAATCCTTACTGATGGGAACCGAACAACCGGAGCAAAGGTCTCCTCATAGTCAATCCCCTCCTTTTGAGTGAACCCCTTCGCTACCAATCGAGCCTTATATCTTTCAATGGTATTATCAGGGTTCAGTTTTAGTTTAAATACCCCTTTACACCCAATAGGTTTTCTGTCTGGAGGACAATCTGCTAGTTCCCAAGTATTCGCTTCCATGATTGAAGCCATCTCATCATTTATAGCTCTAATCCATCTTTCTTTCTTAGGACTATTCACTGCCTCTAAGTAAGACTGAGGCTCATCAGGGTGAGATAGCTTTGTTACCTTATGAGCGGCTTGTTTTTCCTGTAATATTTTTGTTGCTCCTCCTTCCTCCCTCAAACTGCGAAGCAAGAATGGATGGAAGTCTTGGATTCTTCTCACTGTCTCATCGGCTCCCCTGTCCATGGAAGCCGGTTCTTGTCCCGCTTCTTCTATCTCCTCGAAGTCCATAGGAGTATGTGAGGTTTCCGATGAGTCTCTTGCATCTTGGATCTCCCATGAATCTGCAATCACGGTTTCACTCATGTCCTTTTCGGGAACGACCATGTTCTCCTCACTTTCGGACTCAAATCTAATTCTTATCTTCTTTGTATATTTGAAGGGGTCAAATGACTTCCCTTTATCCATGACAACTAAGTGTTTGACCAGAATGATATCTTTCTTAGCTAAGAGATAGACTCTATATCCCTTATTATCCTCATCATATCCCACAAAGTATCCAGGTTTTCCCATAGCATCTAGTTTCCAGTTTTTCCTATACGTGTCAAGACTGTAAACTTGGCTACCGAATACTTTAAGGTGTGAGATATTTGGTTTCCTTCCAATCCATCTCTCATAAGGTGTTACTCCCTTTAGAGCTGAGGTAAGGACTCTATTCTTAATGTAGTTGGCACAATTCATTGCTTCTGCCCAAAATCTCTTTCCTATTTTCTTGTCGGCCAACATACTGCGTACACTATCTGTTAGTGTTCGATACGACCTCTCAGCTACCCCATTTTGTTCCGGGTTATATAGTACAGTTTTTTGGTGCTGTACTCCCTCATCTCTCAGATATTCCTCAAACTGGTTAGAGGTATATTCCCCCCCATTATCACTCTTTATCCTCTTAATTGAGCTTTCGTGAAGTTTTTCACTCTATACTTTATACTCTTTGAAACATCTCAATACCTGTGACTTATGTCTGAGAAAGTATACCTTCGTGTATCTAAACCAATCATTTCCGATAGTTAACATCCACCTCTTCCCCCCATGTGAAGCATATCTAGCAGTTCCCCAAACATCAGTGTGAATTAGATCTAATACTTTCTCTCTCCTAAATGTGGTTGCCTTTGGAAATGGAAGTCTATTAATCTTCCTTTGGGCACATCCACTGCAATCCTCAAAGGTCTCATCATCCTCAAAAGTAATACCCTCCACCATTCCGTTTTTCTTAATTTTCTTTAATCTATCTAGATGCACATGCCCCAACCTTTTATGCCAAAGCATCATCTCACTTGCACACGAGTAGAGAACTTTCTTTTCATTGCAAAGAACAATTCTGAACATTCCTTAACTGCCCTTCTCAGCTATGAAATAAACCTCATTATCAAAGCTTGCTGTGAAGATTCCTTTCCTAGCTCTTGTTTCAAACTCCTTTTCATCTAGGACAGTTGTTGAGACCAAGTTCTTACTAAGTTGTGGAATGTAAAGAACATCTAAGAGTCTTATAATTGAAGCCTTTCCATCAACTAGAACTTTCAAGTCAACAGTTCCAACAAGACTTGTGGTTTATGCTCTACCACCTCTGTACTCTATCTCAACTGTTGGGATCTTTTTCAGTTTAGTGAACCACATTTTATCTTTGCACATATGCATTGAGGCCCATGAGTCTATGATCCACCCATCTTCAGGTGGATCCCTCTTACCTCGGAAAGCATACTTTTGTCTCCGTGGAATGTCAACATGTTTTTCAGTGTTTTTCGAATAAAGAAGAAGCTCCTCAAGCTCCTCAAGCTCCTCTTCCTGTTCGGTTTCTTCGTTCTCTTCCTCATCATGAACTTGATTCAGGAAAGCCTTTTTCTTTCCTCGATTTCTTGAGGTCCCTTGCCCATCTTCTAGTTGAAGATCTGCAAGTTTGCCATAATCTGCCATATACTGTCCCGATTTCTTGCAGAAGTGACATAATCCTCCTCGAGAAGTTCCTCTCCCTTGTCTATCAAATCTTCCACCTCCTTGTCCTCTTCCTCCAAAGTTTCGATAGGGGTCTTTCTCTCTCTCCTAATCACTCTTCCGCCAATCAGCTCCTGCAGACAATGCTTGAACAATTGGACTCCCTATCCTAAGCTCAATGGTGATTTCTTTCACTTAAATCATTCCCACTGTGTCATCCCAATTCCAAATGCTATCTCCTATGTCCTGCAATCGGTTAATGATATTCTCGTACTCTTCAGGTAGTTTCATCATTAATGTGTTCACTCTTTGTCTCTCAGACCATGAGTTACCTACACTCTCTAGCTCTCCAAATAATGCTCTTAAATCATTCGAATAATTATCCATACTTCCCCCATTATAAGTATAAGCTGCAATCTTATTTTCTGCCAACTATTGCAGTTGCAATGATCCACTCTTATATTTGTTTACTAGAGATATCCAAATCAGAGATGAATATGTGACATGCATAAGGGAAATGGCAATTCCCTTTGCTACACTTTTAAGAATTAAGAGCTTAGCTACCTTGTCTTTGTAGTTCCACTTTTTATACTCTGATCTTTTGGTCTGAACCCTTGTCGCCGTTGCTGGTGGTGCTGCTGCACGTATGGCCTTCGGGAATGGTGTCACTTGAGATGCGACTCCTCCCTTTTCTCCGTCCATGACAATCTCCTCTCCTTCCTCGTCTTCATCCTCAGTGATGGTGGCAACTGTTCTACCTACTGTAGAGGCGGAGGTGCAAAAAAAACGCGTTTATCCAAACCCAAGAGGTGGAGGTGGGCATCAAACTTGTCCAGACACTATATCCCATAGGTTTTTCTCAAATAGTTCTCCCTCCATCATCAATTCCCAATAAAGAAAGTCAGATCCATTAAATATGGGCACTCAGAGGGTGGGCCCATAACCTGGAAATATGTAGTCTCCGTTGACCCAGAGAATGAGCAGCCTTTTTAAAGCCTTAAGGATAATATTTGCCTCTTCTACTTTCCCGCTGAATATGCGCCGCCCAGGCATACAAATATTTTGACCACTCTTTATTGAAAAGTAAGCTTTAGTAAGGCTTAGAAATTTGAGTCTAATACGTAGAATAATTTTGGAATACCAACTTTTCAATATTGACCAAATTTAGTGTATATTTTTTGTAATATCTGCACAAATAGTTTTTTGTAAGTAAATTAGTGTGTAGGGTCGCCAATGAATGTGGACGTGATAAGAATCAACCAGATTTTTAGGGTATAAATATTGTTAGTGGACAATTCTCGTCCAAACACTTAGATTTTTGTAAGTAGGCTATCTAGTGAACACTGTACATACGTTTTAGATATTTTGAGGATCTTTAGAGTATTCAATTCAATTAGGAATGATCAGTTTTATACAGAATGTACATTCTACACAGAGTTTAAAGAAATGTGACACTAAGTGCTGTTTAAGGTGTTTTGTGCTTTATTGTCTTTGATTTGTTTGTATTACATGTTTGTTTGGTTGAAATACCTCGTTCATTTGTAGTTACATATCTTATACTATTGATATAGTCTCACAGGTATTCCTCTTTGGGTTTGCTTTCGCTAACATGTTTGATAATGACTCAGCTCCTAGTGCAAGTGCTCGTATTAGCCCTAGTGCTCCACCTGCTCCTCTTGGGACGAATATCCCAGCTGGTGCAAGTGTGACTCCTAGTGGGAGTGGATCACAGCCGAGTCTTAATGCCAATGACCTTTAACAGGTTAAGGGCCCACCGCCGAAATTGACTATCTTTGGTGGATTGGACTACTTGAACTGGGAAAATATACTGAGCTCCTGTTTTGAAGAGAGGGACATGTCATCTATTGTGGATGGGACTGTTGATGAGACTGCACCAAATTGGAGAAAGAAGAATCTCCACTGTTTCAATGTCTTGAAGAAGTCTATTACAAAAGAGTTGGTAATGTCTTACCTTGATATTAAAAATGCTTCTCAAATCTGGTTTAGTGTACATGCTATGTAAGTTCGACTTGATTTCACTGTTCAGACTAATATAGCAACAAAAATATAAGATTTTTCACCACCTCATCAGGTTTTGTTATTGATGAGACCTATGCCCCATGAATGTAATGGAGCCATGGATAGGCTTAGGGGTCTTCCACAACGTCAATGGAATATTGTGTTAGCAATTCAGTTTAATTTAAGCCAAGAAGCTAACCAGATTTCACAAAGAGGTAGTATTAAGTCTGTAGACGCACTAGCTAACCAATTTTCAGACTCTAAGAATGGCACTGACAATGGTAGAGTTAGTGGTCCTAGAAGGTCACCATTAAACTGCTACTATTGTGATGAAAAAGGGCATGTTTCAAAACGTGTCATGCATACAAGAGACCAAAAGCCTCGGGAAATTTTTGTTGTGGTTGGGACAAAAGTCGGGTTCCTTCTTAATCAGGTGGACAACCAATTGTTTTTTTCAACGAACTAAAGGAGGAGGATGTGAGTAGCTTTCTAGAAATCAATGAAAAGAAATACTTTGCGATGGCAAAAGCAACAAAAGGCATGGAGGAAGACGAATGGATAATGGACTCCGGTGCATCTACCCACATGTGTCGCAATCGCCATCTATTTGAAAGTATTCAATCTATTTCACCCATCAAAATTTATTTTAGTGATGATACCTTTGTTGAGTCAAAAGCAAAGGGGAGGGTGTCATTTATGTTGAACATAGAGGAAAAACCTGTGAAAAGGGTTTTGGAAGATGTGTTGCATGTCCCAAATTTTAAAAGAAATTTTCTCTCTACCTCACTGGTAGAAAAGAGAGGTTTTAAAACTGTATCTGAGAATGGAAAGAAAACAATGAGTAAGAATGGGAAAATAGCTGCAGAGGGATTTGCTAGAGGAAACTATTTGTATCGGTTGAGTCTTGCAAATGATAATGACAATGATGTTATGTACTCAAGTGTAATCAGTGATTGTGATTTATGGCATAAACGTTTAGGATATGTGAATTATGATAGATTAGAAAAGATTGTAAATCAAAAAATGGTGGAAGGTGTAAAAATTAGTCAAAAACCAACATCAAATGTATGTGATAGTTGTGCAATGGGAAAAATTCATAAGTTGCCTTCCCCTCGCAAACTGATCATAGAACTAGCAGGGTGCTAGAACTAATTTTTTCAAATGTATGGGGGTCATCTAGGTATCCATCTGTGGGAGGTGCTAAGTTTATACTTACCTTTACTGATGATTATAGTAGATTTGCTACAGTTTATTTTTTGAAAATTAAGGATGAAGTTTTTTCAAAATTTAAGGAGTATAAGGCTTGGGTTGAAAACCTGCATGAGAGAAAGATAGCAGGATTCAGATCTGATAATGGAGGGAAGTTCATTTATAATGAGTTTACAAAAATTCCTAAAATTACATGGTATCTCACGTCAGCTATGTTGAAGGTCATGGGCATTCTCACTTGGCTCTGATCCACTCCCACTTGGAGTCACGCTTGCACCAGCGAGAACAGATCCATTATCTGCCATCTTAGAAGAAGCAAACCCAAAGAGAAATGCCTAGTAGACTAGATCTATAGTGTAAGATATGTAACTCCAAAACAAAGATGTCTTTAAACCATACAAACATGTACTACAAGCAAGTCAAAGACTATAGAGCACAAAACACCTTAAACTGCACTCACTGCTCTCATTTCCTTAACTCTTATGTAAAATGTACATTCTTTGTCAAACTGATCATTCCTAATTGAATTAAACACTTTAAAGATCCTCAAAATATCTTATACGTATATACAAGGTTCACTAGACAACCTACTGACAAAAATCTAAGTGTTTGGACCAGATTTGTCCACTAATAGTATCTACACCCTAAAAATCCGGGTGATTCTTATCACGTCCACATTCATTAGCGGCCCTGCAAACTATTTTGCTTAAAGATAACTATTCGTGTAGATACTACAAAAAAACCACATTTTATTTGGTCAATATTGAACAGTTGGTATTCCCGAATAGATACTACAAAAAAACCACATTTATTTGGTCAATATTGAACAGTTGGTATTCCAAAAATACTCCAAGTTCTAGACCCGAATTTTTAAGACTTACTAAAGCTTACTTTCCAATACTCCTCGAAAGTATCCCCTCCTTTGGATTATATCCGTTAGCAACCAGGCGAGCCTTATACCTGTCTATGGTATTATGTGGGTTCAATTTTAATTTAAACACCCATTTACTTCTAATAGCCTTTCTTCCTGGAGGAAGTTCCACCAGATCCCAAATTTGGGCATCCATAATGGATTTCATTTCCTCATTGACGGCTTCCACCCAATGTTCCCTTTCATTACTCGAAAAAGCTTCTATCAATGTTAGAGGCTCTTCTATATGTGTTGAGTGAGCAAAGGCTGTATTTTCTCCCCTGAGTTGTGCATTTCGCCTAACTCCACGTGGAAACTCTGATGTTGGTATACATGGTAGGGTCCTCCTCCTCGATACATGTGATTATTCTTATGATTCAGTTTCAACTTGAGGTAGAGGAGAGTCTGCAACTCTTTTGGGCATAACAATTTTTTTTTCTGGTGGAAAAGATGATTGCAAGTCACTTTGAGCTAATGTAGATGCCTTTTCTATATTGTTCTGGAAAAACATGGGATTTTCCTCAAAAAAGATATAATAAACACTTTGATCTTTATTTTCATCTGTACGCTGATTAATTACATCTATTCCTTTTCCTTGATCCTTCACTATGATGTTTTTGGCTACCACAACTCTATTTCTCTTAATGTCATATACTTTATAACCTTTGGCATGATCATCATACCCTAAAAATATGCCTGGTATGTCTTTAACTCTAATTTCCATTTTTGTGGATTATTATCTAGCAAGAATATCTTACTTCCAAAATCTTTGAAGTGACTTACATCTGGTTTTTGTCGTGTCCACTTTTTGTAAGGTGTTTTATCCTTTACTGCCCTTGTTTCTAGCCTGTTTCTCACATAAGCTCCAGAATTCATATCCTCTGCCCAAAATTTGAAATCTATGTCCATATCAGCCATCATCGTCCTAGCACACTCTGATATTCATCCTCTCTGAAACACGATTTTGTTCCGGAGAATAAGGAACCGTTAGCTGCCGTGAGATTCCATGCAATTTTAAAAATTCTACAAAATCATTAGAAATGTAATCTGCTCCATTATCAGATCTAAACCTGCTATTTTTTTCTCATGCAGGCTTTCAACAAAAGCCTTATACTCCTTAAATTTTGAAAAAACTTCTTCTTTACTTTTCAAAATATAAACTGTAGTAAATCTACTATATGTTGAAGGTCAAGGGCATTTAGACTCGGTTGCGATCCACTATTACTAGGAGTCACACTTGCACCAGCTGGGATATTTGTCCCTGGAGGAGCAGGTGGAGCACTAGGGCTAATAGGAGCACTCGAAGCAGGAGCTGAGCCATTATCAGACATGTTAGCGGAAGCAAACCCAATGAAGAATACTTATCAGACTAGAACAATACTGTAAGATATCTAACAATAAATGAAAGAGGTGTTTCAACCAAATATACATGTACTACAAGCAAATCAAAGACAATAGAGCACAAAACACCTTAAACTGCACTTAGTGCTCTCATTTCCTTAAACCTGTGTAAAATGTACATTCTATGTCAAACTCATCAATCCTAATTAAACGAAATACTCAAAAGATCTAGAAAACATCTAAAACCAATGTAGAAGGTTCACTAGACAGCCTACTAAGAAAAATCCAAGTGTTTGGACAAGAATTGTCCACAAACAATATTTACACCCTAAAAATGCGGGTGATTCTTATCACGTCCACATTCATTGGCGGCCCTACACACTAATTAACTTAAAGATATCAATTCGTGTAGATACTACAAAAAAAAATCACACTAAATATGGTCAATATTTAACAGCTGGTATTTTGAAAATATTCCAAGTCTTAGACTCAAATTTCTAAGACTTTCTAAAGCTTACTTTTCAATACTCCCCTTAAGCTTTAGAATACTTACTCACTTAGACCACATGCTTTTTTGCAATACTCCAACTTAGGAGCGGGAAGGGCTTTTTTGAACATGTCTGCAACCATTTTTTCATCAGCCAAATAACAGAGTTTTACCACTTTTGCGAATACTTTCTCTCGTAACAAATGTAGTCTAATGTCCATATGTTTACTCTTGAAATTGTGACTTGGGTTTGTAGCCACAAAAATGGCTGCTTGATTTTCGCACCTCATTATTTGTGTCCCGTGTTGTGTAAAACCCAATTCTTGAAGAAATGCCTTAATCCATTGTAGCTCTTTCAAGGTAGCACTCGCAGCCATGTATTCGGCTTCCATAGCAGATTGAGCCGTGACCTTTTAAAGTTACCTACTCCAACTACAAGTTCCACTTCCAATCTAAATGACATACCTAGTTGTAGACTTCTTACTAGGCACATGACCATAGGTAGCATCACTCCAAGTATTAATGATAACCTTGTCCCCTCCCAAAGTAAGCCAAAGATTTATAGTCCCAAGAACATATCTTAAGACCTTTTTTGCAGCCTCCCTATCTCTCTTTCGTGGATTTTGTAGACTTCTACTCAACACACCAACGGCAACAGCTATATCGCGCCTAGTGCAATTCATGAAGTAAAACAGATGTCCTACTACTTGTGTATAGGGTACTTAAGACAAAAAATTTTGTTCTTCTCCAATGAGTTCCTCATCTATTCTAACTCCCAACTCATGCTCCATTCCTTCAAGTTTTTAAATATACTCCATAGGAGTTGCACAACCTTTGCCATCATCCTAGCCAATTTTTTCCAACATGTTTCCTATTGCTTCTTTTTGAGTTAGCCTAATGATTTTCTTTTCTCTATCTCTTTCAACTTGTATGCCAAGGATATATTTTGCCTCACCCAAATCTTTCATTTCAAATTGTGAATTAAGAGCATGTTTTACTCTAGTAATTCCTTCTTTGTTCCTACTAATTAGCAGCAAATCATCAACATACACAACAATGAATATCACCTCATCAAGATTATTGCCACGCATCACATATACTGAATGATCTGAGCTAATTCTAGTCAATCCTAATTCTGTCAAGAACTCATCTAACTTTCGGTTTCATTGCCCAAGGGCCTATTTTAGGCCATACAAAGATTTTAAAAGTCTGCACACAAGATTTTCTTTTCTTGCTTCCTCATAACCCTCAAGCTGCTTCATATAAATGACCTCATCTAAATCACCATGCAAAAAAGCAGTTTTTACATCCATTTGGTGGATGTCAAAATCCTATATGGCAGCTAATGTAAGTAAGATGCGGACAGATAGAAACCTTACAACCGGTGAAAAAGTTTTTTCATAATCTATCCCCTCTTTTTTATTATATCCCTTAGCAACCAAACAAGTCTATGGTATTATCTGGGTTCAATTTTAATTTAAACACCCATTTACTTCCAATAGCCTTTCTTCCAGAAGGAAGTTCCACCAGATCCCATGTTTGGGCCTCTATGATGGACTTCATTTCTTCATTAACGGCTTCCACCCAGTGTTCCCTTTCATTACTCGAAAAAGCTTTTGTCAAAGTTAGAGGCTCTTCTATGTGTGGCAAAGGCTGCATTTTCTCCCTTGAGTCGCGCACTTCGCCTAACTCCACCTGGAAATTTTGTCTCTGGTATAGATGGTTGGGTCCTCCTCCTTGATACATGTGATTCTTCTTGTGATTCAGTTTCGGCTTGAGGTAGAGGAGAGTCTGCAACTCTTTCGGGCATAACACTTCCTGTTTCTGGTGGAGAAGATGATTGCAAGTCACTTTGAGCTAATGTAGATGCATTTTCTATATTTTTCTTGAAAAACATGGGATTTTCCTCTAAAAAGATATAATCAACACTTCGATCTTTCTTTTCATCAGTACGCTGACTAAATACATCTATTCCTTTTCCCTCATCCTTTACTATGATGTTTCTGGCTACCACAACTCTATTTCTCTTAATGTCATATACTTTATAACCCTAGGCATGATCATCATACCCTAAAAATATACGTGGTATGCCTTTTGGCTCTAATTTCCATTTTTGTGGATCATTATCTAGCAAGAATATCTTACTTCCAAATACTTTCAAGTGACTCACATCTGGTTTTTGTCCTGTCCACATTTCGTAAGGTGTTTTATCTTTTAATGCCCTTGTTTCTAGCCTGTTTCTCACATAAGCTGCACAATTTATAGCCTCTGCCCAAAATTTGAAATCTATGTCTATATCAGCTATCATTGTCTTATCACACTCTGATATGGTCCTATGCATCCTCTCTGAAACACCGTTTTGTTCCGGAGAATAAGGAACGGTTAGCTGACGTGAGATACCATGCAATTTTAGGAATTCTGCAAACTCATTAGAAATGTAATCCCCTCCATTATGAGATATGAATCCCGCTATCTTTCTCTCATGCAGGTTTTCAACCCAAGCCTTATACTCCTTAAATTTTGAAAAAACTTCATCCTTACTTTTCAAAAAATAAACTGTAGTAAATCTACTATAGTCATCAGTAAAGGTAAGCATAAACTTAGCACCTCCCACAAACTTAGCACCTCCCACAGATGGATACCTTGATGGCCCCCATACATCTGAATAAAATAGTTCTAACACCCTGCTACTTCTATGATCAGTTTGTGAAGGGAAAGGCAACTTATGAATTTTCCCCACTGCACAACCATCACATATATTTGATGCTGGTTTTTGACTACTTTTTACACCTTCCACCATTTTTTGATTTACCATCTTTTCTAATCTATCATAATTCAATTGTCCTAAACGTTTATGCCATAAATTACAATCACTGATTACACTAGAGTACATAACATTATTGTCATTATCATTTGCAAGACTCAACCGATACAAATTGTTTCCTCCAGCAAATCCGTCTGCAGCTATTTTCCCATTCTTACTCACTGTTTTCTTTCCATTCTCAAATATAGTTTTAAAACCTTACTTTTCTACCATTGACGTAGAGAATAAAATTCTTTTAAAAAGTGGGACATGCAACACATCTTCCAAAACCCTTTTCACAGGTTTTCGTTCTACGTTCAACATAAGTGACACCCTCCCCTTTGCATTTGACTCAACAAAGGTATTGTAGAAATTAATGGTCCGTTTAAAGTATTTTCTAGGTCTAAATAGAAATATAGAAAGAAGCCGAGGCAGTCTACCTCTAACTTCTCTCTCCAACTCTCAAACTTGTCATAGTCACTGAGAAATTGGAGAGGAAGCTAGAGCCATGGCTACCTAGGCTATCCAGAGGTTTACGGGAAATATATATTAGTTAGGGGTTTATTTACTAAAAGGATATGTGCAGGCCAGAGGATTTGATCCTGTTACCTACCAGACGGCAAACTGTCGGTAGCCGGTAGCCTTAGCCGTTAAGTCTTTAGCTAGTGTTACGTTCTATATGGTTTAATATTTAATTAAACATTACAAAGTAGGATAATCCATTTAACTGTAATTGTTTACGGGATACATAGATCCGGTAATATAAAAGTACGGATTACGGTATAGATAAGAAACCAATACCGCGCATTTATTTCTTTAGCGAAACGAATACCTCGCATGTTTTTATTACGGCTACGATTAAATGTGAATTTAATCGAAGGGCCGGAATTAGCGCCGAGATTGCAGAAGAAGAATTCGACGGTTTTTGGTCAACGCCACATCGGATGACACGTGGCGGAATGACATTGGATCGCGACATCTCCGAGGATTAAGGGAGCGAATCCAGATATACCACGTGTCGACATTTAGGCCATGTCGTACAGAGTTTGTATAGAAAGTACAGCGGCAGCTGTACTTTTGTATACGGAAGCGTAATCTGATTGGCTCCGTGCATTAGTAAATAAAGTCTGTGAGAGAGATAGGACTTAGAAAAATTAGGAGATAGGATCCTCTCTCCCAGAGAGTTTCTGTACAAAAGGTCAACTTTGACCGTCTATAACTTACTGCTCACGGGAGCAAATTCAGAGATTCTTTTTGCTATCGACTCAGGGGAGTCTTGCCTTTATAGGAGTGAAGGTGGTCCGAGTTATTGTCTGCCAGGGTGGCAGTTGTTCTTGCTGAAACACAAAGGGGTCAAGGTTATCCTAGAGGCTTCTTGGAAGCTGTCCACTTTGAAGACTTATGGAGGTCTCAGAGTTTCACCTCCCCTCCGCGTACTCTATCTCTACGGTGGGAATCTTTCTTATCTTAGTGAACAGGTGTTTATCTTTACACATGTGCATGGATGCACCTGAATCTACAATCCTGCCTGCTTCACCTTTTAATCCACCGAAAGCACATTTTTGCTTTCGTGGAATTTCGACCTCGTTTTTCACTTTCTACTCTTCATCCAATAGGAGTTCATTGTCCTCGTCCTCGGATTCCGCCTCATGTACCTGTGTCACAAGGGCCTTTTTCTTTCCTCTCGAGGGTCCACCGGTCTGCCCCTCATTTAACCGCAGCTCAGTGCATTCTGCCATATAGTGCCCCAGTTTCTTACAAAGATGGCACAAACCCTTGGGAGTCCTTGGTCCGAACTCCTCGGTTTTATTTTTCTGCCCCTCCCCTCGATAATTTCCAACGTGTTTTCTGGAATCATTGTTTCTCGAATTGGTCTCAGCTGCCAAAGCTTGCCCACTTTTTCCTCCCCTTCGGATTTCAATTGTAATCTCCCGAACGAGAATTATCCCTACCACTGAATTCCAAATCCACCTTGAGTCCGCCAAGTCCTGCACACGGGGTACTATGTGTTGTCCATAGCTATTTTCAGCCTTTGATTTACTTTCGGAAGCACCACAGACTACCCAAAAACAGCCTACTTTGAATCAACGCATAATTCTACACAAATAACAAAACAAGCTGAAACTACAATCAAAAATAGTTTCTAGGATATAGAATAACCTTAAAAAGTTTCAGACAAAAGTAATATACACAGTGATCACACCATCTAGTCAAAGTTGCAGAATAACGGTCTGCCAGAACTTTGATAAAACCGACCAACTTCACAATGAAGTAAAACACATACCAGACACACAATAGGCTTTAAAATCCGTGGTAATGTAGACAATACAAGGAAGAACATACATGCAAAATTTCACATAATTTTGCTTGCAGATCTGAGAGCAATCCTTAGTTACAATTACCAAAAATCACCATAAAACAGTTTTGGTCCGGAAAAGTTCCTAAGACTAAAAATGACTAAGTCCTACAAATATACACGAGCTCATTACTCAGTGTACGGAGGCATACTAGCTGAACGCAATCTACTAGCTACCTCTATTAACATTAGTATACCCGAGGTATGTCAAAATGAGTAAATCTACACTAATAACAAATACACATAAAGACAAACCATTGTTGTAAATATTTACAAAGTACACACAATCTTACAAAATCGTATGCTCACTCATGCTGAGTCACTCAGTGGAACTCTTTATTTTTCGTCAAACAATCCGAGACGTCCAAAATAAACATCGTGTGATTGACGCGATTTCGTGTCCCCACTACTTGAAAAATATCGGCGGCCTATATCCGCCGTCCGTCGATCTTATTCGGCACCCTTGATGTCGCGCCACGTGGTCACAAAAATCTAAACGAAATCCACGCGAGTCGTCAAATATCCCACGACGTCGCGATGCGAATTCAGTCATCCACGTCCACTTGTTAAAATAATAATCGTACAACCGCAATCATTTCCGTACCGCAGCCGCATCCTTTGCAATAAATGCGGCAAATAAAGTACACGTCATTTGTCATAAACGTCGCTTGTTGCATATAAATTACATTTGTTCAAATTATATGTTCCGTACCAGCGACGTACATTTCGTAAACTTCTCATCGGATCGCGTCGCGATCCGCCGTCCATTTCTTAACGCATTCCGCGCCACTCAATTACTACCTCACGTTCCTTTAATTTTACTCGTACATTTACTCCCCCAATTCGCAAATCCATTCGAACAACCACATTACTTTCGATAATATATTACGCACGTGAAACGTCGCGTACGCACAAAATGTCGAGTACGCACGAAACCAACATTTCAAAAACAATAGTCCAGGCGTGTGTAGTTCATGAAGTAGATTAGACTGTCGACAATCTGAAGATATGGAATGGCATCTATAGAATGTGCCTCCCCTGATTCCAAGGTGTCATCAAAAATGACTCCTCCTTCGGTCTCCATGCCTTCCACCTTTTGCTTGAATTCCATGGGAGTGGCACTTCCCTTTACCTCTGCCATGCCAAACTTCTCTAGCATATTCCCAATCGCTTCCCGCTGTGTTAGATAGATTATTCTCCTATCTCTATCCCTTTCTACCTGAATCTCGAGAATATACTTTGCCTCCCTTAAATCTTTCATCTCAAATCTCGAAATCAAGGCTGCCTTTATTTTGTTAATCTCATTTAATGACTTACTCAGTAGCAGCAAATCATCTACATAGACAGCAATGTAAAAAATCTCATCTTCCCCTTTCATAACCTAGATTCAGTGATCTAAACTAATCCTCACAAAACCGAGACCAGTGAGAAACTCATCTAGACCAGTGAGAAACTCATCTAGTTTCAGATTCCACTAACGTGGAGCCTGCTTTAGACCGTACAAAGATTTTAACAGTTTACAGATCAAATTATTTTTTCCGGTCTCTGTATACATTTCAGGCTGCTTCATATAGACCACTTCCTTTAAATCTCCATGCAAGAAAGTTGTCTTAACATCCATTTGATGTAATTCCATATTCTTAATTGCTGCTAAAAACAAAAGAATTATAACAGTTGGAAACTGACAACCGGAGAGAAAGTCTCCTCATAGTCAATTCCCTTCTTCTGACTATAGCCCTTTGCAACAAGCCTAGCCTTATGTATTTCAATAGAATTATCTTGATTTAGCTTAACTTTGAAGACCCACTTACAACCGATGGCCTTTCGATCAAGCGGAAGCTCCACAAGCTCCTAAGTTTGAGCTTCCATTATCGATCGCATTTCATCATTCGCCGCGGAGATCCATTGATCCCTTTTCCAGGGCTGAAAAAGCTCCTTGTATGGTGACCGGCTCCATTGTGATTGCAAAAAAAAAACATGTTCCACCGGTTCACCTCGCAGCCTGCTGCTTTGCCTTCTTCCCCCGAAAAATCTGAGGCTCGAACTGTTGGATCCGTACGTTGTCATGGAGGAGGAGGAGTAGAAGGTTGAAGAGGAGGAGGAGGAGTAGGAGGTGGAGGAGGAGGAGGAGCTTGATGTATAGGTTGAATGACCGGAAATACTGGAGTAGGAATAGAGGAAGGACTTGTGAATGAGGAAAGAGGAACATTTTCAAAAATTACATATTCTTGATTTTTGGCATTTTTCTCAAAATCTGTCATGCCAAAAACATCGACCGATTGACTTTCTTCCTTAACCTAAATATTCCTAACAACCCACAGAGTTTTCCTATTGTAAACTCTATAGCCTGGTGACACATCATCATAGCCTATAAAAATTCCCGGAACAAATTTTTGATGAAGCTTAGAAATTGGAAGTTTATCCAAAATAAAACATTTGCTACCAAAAACCCGGAAGTGACTTACATTGGGTTTCTTTCCGGTCCACATTTCATAGGGTGTCTTCCCTTTTACCGCCTTAGTTTCTATTATATTCCTAATATAAGATGCGCAAGAGAAAGCCTCCCCCCAAATTTTAAAATCTATTCCTTTATCCAACATCATAGATTTTGCACTCTGCGTTAAAGTCTGGTTAAGTCTTTCAGATACTTTGTTTTGCTCCGGAGTATAAGGAACTGTAAATTGACGAGAGATGTCGTGTTCCCTTAAATAGTTTGAGAATGCATTCGAAATATATTCTTCCCCGTTGTCGGACCGAAGAGAGAATTGGCTTCCCGTGAAGCTTTTCCGCCCACGTCCGTAAATGCTTGAAGTGAGTGAACACTTCACTCTTGTCCTTCATGAAGTAAACTTTAATGAACCGCGAGAAGTCATCCGTAAAAGGAACTAGAAACCGGCTGCCACTTAGGGAAAGGACTTTTGACGGTCCCCACACGTCCGAATGAATAATTTGCAGCAAATTTGTGGCTCGGTTATCTGCGGTCTGAGGTAGGGGTAGCTTATGAAGCTTTTTTAAAGCACAACTATCACATACATAAGACTATTTTTTTCCTAACTTTACACCATCTATGATATTTTGTTTCACCATTTTATCAAGTTTCTCATGATGAATATGACCGAGCCTCTTATGCCACAAAACATTTTCGAAAAGACATTGGAGTATGCAAAGTCAATTTCATTAGCCAAATCCATCCGGTACAACACGTTTGGGCCTCTGGTTCATACCAAGGCTACTCTCCCATCTTTGCTTACTACCTTTTGTTGTTTTGAAAAGTCAGTTTCGTGCTTAACTGCTAATTGGATTTAATATGGAGGTTTGAATAGATTCACGGATTGGGGGAGCGAAGGGTTTGATAATTAAAGTTACGTAAAAGATTCATTGAGTAGCTTCTTAAAGAGTATCATGTCTACTTTTACTACTACTGCTGCTCCTCTACCTGCACCGGTGGTTGTAGAACAACAAGTTATGGGCCTATCATCAAGAATTCCTATCTTTTTCGGGGAAAAGTATGTATACTGGGCTGATATGGTGGAGACCCATTTTGAGTGTCAATCTCATAGACATATTGGATGGTTCTTTGGATGAATGTGATCCGTCATGGTCTAAGAAAAATACACATGCTCGTTTTATTCTGAAATTTTGTATATCTGAGGACTTGGCTATGTCTCGGATTAAAAATGAAAAAAACAATTAATATCTGAAATCTCTTATAAATGATTATGAAAAGGTTAATGTCTAGGAAGAATTCCTATAGGCTGGAAAAATTTGGGACTATAAGTACACTGGCGGTACAATGGCTGAATATTCTAACAAATTTCGCAACCTTGTAGATGCACATGCTTGTGCAGGTGGGGGGTTTCCTCAGTTTCAACAGGCAGCGTTGCTCATGAGGGGTCTCCCTCGTAGTATGAAAGGAGCCTCTGATATGCTCAAACAAAAAGGTAAAGCTAGCGGGACTTTACAATTAGCTATCTACATTTTGCTAGAAGAGGAAGCTACATCTAATATTCTCAATGTTGAGCAAGTAGAGGCTTTTTATTCAGACTTTGAAACGAAAATACCGTTTAATCAGCAAAGAAATTAGTCTAATCAGTTCAAACAATTTAATCAAGGTGGAAATAGACAATCTAGCACTGCATATTTTTATTGTAGTGAGAGAGTTCATGGATACAGATTTTGTCCTAAGCTTAAGAAGGCTAACGATACTGGTTTATACAGGTCGGGATGGCAACATAGTTCGTTTTACAAAAACTCCACGGGGTCTACACCTCGTGGAAATGCACTATTTTCAACGGCTTCATCATTCCGAACGAGACTTCGACACTTTTTGAAGAGGATAAAACGGATCTATTTGCTATGGCGGCAGCATTGGAGGGCGCAAAGGACCCTGGATGGATAATGGATACAGAAGCATGAGCCCACATGTGCTGGAACAAGGCCATCTTTAAAAATCTGAAAGCAACGCCGGAGAAAAATATTTCTAATGCTTGTGGAATGAGTGTCCAGACTCGTGCTATGGGTTATGTGTCTTTGCTAGTTGATGTAGAAGGTAAAGAAATTGAAAGAACCCTTCACAATGTCTTATTTATGCCTGACCTTAAGAAAAATCTGTTTTCTACGTCCTGGTAGAAAGTAAGGGCTTTGAGGTTAATTTGAAAAATGGTCGGCAGGTTGTTATCAAAAATGGCA
Organism: Zygnema cylindricum; assembly: GCA_037447655.1. NCBI lineage: Eukaryota > Viridiplantae > Streptophyta > Zygnematophyceae > Zygnematales > Zygnemataceae > Zygnema > Zygnema cylindricum. The sequence goes on along the minus strand of JBBHKE010002584.1, from coordinate 231,836 downwards.
AGGTTGCGGTTACACATACTAGAGATAGTAGCTAGATGTACAGAATGGATATGGATAATACCAAGGTGAATGATGTTTTGTACTCCGGTGCTTTGTATTCAAACGAGTTGTGGCATAAATGATTAGGCCATGTACACTTTGATAGTTTGAGAAAAATGGTTATTGTGGAAAAATAGAGGGTGTATCAATCACAGATCAGCAAGTAAAAATATGTAATGGCTGCGCGCTGGGTAAAATCCACAGACTACCATTTCCTAAAGAGTCTGAGCATCGGTCAGCGAGACTTTTACAACAAATTCATTCGGATGTTTTTGGTCCGGCGAAGGTTCAATCTGCTGGGGGGATGAAACATATGGTAACATTCACCGATGATTTCTCCAGGTTTACAAAAGTTTACTTCAAAAAAAGTGAAGTGTTTGGTCACTTCAAACACTATAAAGCGTGGGTGGAAAAGCTTCATAATTTACCTATTTTGCAGCTCAGATCGGACAATGGTGGTGAATATACTTCGAAAGAATTTGAAACCTTTTTATTCAAAGAAGGCATAAGTCATCTGTTGACTATTCTATATTCACCCGAACGAAATGGGGTGTCGGAGAGATTAAATATAACTCTCTCGGAGAGCTCGAGGTCGATGCTCGCGGATAAAAATGTGGACCTTAAATTATGGGCTGACGCTCTAAATTGTGCAATTTATATTAAGAATAGGATAGGATCAAGATCGGTAAAATCTACTCCTTACGAGATTTCGACAGGTAGCAAACCTGATGTTAGCCATTTCAAAGTCTTTGGTAGGAAATGCTTTATCTTGGATACATCTACGAACATAAAATGGAACCGAAAGGATTATCGGGTATTTTGCTAAGATATGATGATCAATCAAAAGGTTAAAGAGTCTTTCTAGTTGAGAGGCAGAAAATAGTTTTAGCAAGAAATATCCTTGTCAAAGATGAACTAGATTCGGTAGATGTATTTCAAATGACAGAGCTACAAAAAAGCAAAAAGGACAGGAATATGTTATTTTAGATTCCATCCATGAACTTGTCCCACAGGTGCAACATTCTCCGATGGTGACTCCGGTGTCAAACCCTCTCAAACTAACTCAACCCGTTCAGTTCCAACCAACCAATAGCAGTCAATATACATGGATCGCAACCAGCGCAATTAGCTACACAAGGATCGCAACCAGCGCAATCAGCACAATGCGCGGCATTCGATGATCTCAGCCTCAGAAATTCCGGGGGAAGAAGATCTAGCAGCTGAAACGTTAAGACCTCCATAAGTCGTTAGAATGACAGCTACCAAGAAGACTCTAGGATAATCCTAACCCTTTTGTGTTTCCGCAAGAATAACTGCCACCCTGGCAGACAAAAACTCTGACCATGTGCACCCTTGCAAAGGCAAGACTCCCCTGAGTGGATAGCAAAAAGAATCTCTGAATTTGCTCCTTTGAGCAGTAAGTTATGGAGGGTCAAAGTTGACCTTTTGTACAGAAGCACTTAGGGAGAGAGGGTCCTATCTTCTAATTTTTCTAAGTCCTATCTCTCTCACAGTTTCTACATACAGATGTACGGAGCCAATCAATTTATACTTCCGTACACAAAAGTACAGCTGCCGGTGTACTTTTTGTAGTGACACTGTACAACATGGCCTAAATGTCGACACGTGGTATATCCAAATTTGCTCCCTTAATCCTCGGAGATGCCGCGATCCAATGTTATTCCGCCACGTGTCATCCTATGTGGCGATAACCATAAACGGCCGAAGTCATTTTCTGCGATCTCGACGTTCATTCCGGTCGTCTGATTAAATTCACATTTAATCGTAGCCGTAATAAATACTTGCGATGTATTCGTTTCGCTAAAGAAACAAATGCGCGGTATTCGTTTCTTATCCGTAGCGCAAAACGTATTTTTACATTACAAAATCTATGTCTCATGTAAACTGTTTCAGTTAAATGAATTATCCTACGTGGTAATGTTTAACTAAATATCAAACACTATAGTAAATAACACTAAGGCTAGTCTTAACGGTTAAGGCTACCGGCTACCGGCCGCTTACAGACCGGTAGGTACCAGGATCAATTCCTCGTGGCAGCACATATCATATCCTTTTAGTAAATAAACCGATATATATTTCCCGTAAACCTTTGGATAGCTAAGAAGCCATGGCTCTAGCTTCCTCTCCAATTTCTCAGTGACCGCGACAATTTTGAGAGTTGGAGAGAGAAGTTAGAGGTAGACTACCTCGGCTTCTTTCTATATTTAGACCTAGAAAATACTTAAAAATGACAATTAATTTCTACACTCCCCTTATTTTCTAGTCAATCGTTAATTTCAGACAACACTTCTCCCTGCAGAAAATCACCTTAGCGGAAGGTACAGGTTTGGTCATCATATCTACTACCATCTCGCTATCTGGTCGATACTCTAAACTCATTATTTTGTTTTCTACTTTCTCTCTAACAAAGCTGAGTCTAATGTCCATGTCTTTGGCTTTAAAATGATGTTTAACATTGGCAAAATTAGCGATTGCTGCCTCATTATCACAAAAAAAAAAAATACACACCACTCTTAAGGTGACCAAGCTCACCAAGCAAAGACTTGACCCACATCAGTTCTTTAATAGCAGAGCAAGAGACCATATACTCAGCCTCCATGGTGGACTGAGCAATAACCTTTTGCTCTTTGCTACTCGAACAACAAGCCCCATCACCCATATATAATATATATCCAAAAGTGCATCTCCTCTTCGGAGCATCACCATAACTCGCATCACTCCAAGTAGTGATGTCAGTATTCTCCCAACCCAAATGCAACCATAGATCCCTAGTTCCTATCAAATATCTAAGGACTCTCTTAGCTGCCTCCCAATCCCTCTTAGTGGGAGCATTTAGACTTATACTCAGCACTCCTACAGCTGTAGCTAAATCCGGCCGGGTACAATTCATAAAATAGATTAGACTTCCCACTACTTGCCTGTAAGGAAAAGTCTGCATGAACTTCTGTTTTTCAGGAGATAATTCCTCGTTTAAGACTATGACTCCTTCCTCACTCTCCTCACTTCCCTTCTTCAACTCCATTGGAGTTGTACAACTATTAGCTTTATCCATTTGAAATTTATCAAGCATGTTCCTTATTGCTTCTTTTTCAGTCAGTCTTATAATTTTCCTTTTTCGGTCTCTCTCTTCTTGAATTCCCAAAATATATTTTGCTTCTTCCATATCCTTCATTTCAAATCTCCCCTTAAGATCGGTTTTCAGTTTATTAATTTTTCCATTGATTTTCTTGAAACACGCAAATCATCAACCTAAATTGCAATAAATATAAAACCTTCATCATCTTCAAAAACATAGATTGAGTGATCTGAGCTGATCCTGATATATCCTTTTCCGGTAAAAAACTCATCAAGCTTCTTATTCCACTGTCAAGGTGCCTGTTTCAATCCATAAAGAGATTTAATCAGCCAGCATACCTTCCTCTTCTCTCCTTCCTCCACAAACCGTTTGGGTTGTCGCATGAAGATCTCCTCTTTCAATTCTTTATGCAAAAATCATGTCTTGATGTCCATCAGGTGCACTTCCATGTCTTCTGCTGCTACTAGGCTAAGAAGTATGCGGACGAAGGGAAAACTGACGACCAGGGCAAAGGTTACCTCATAGTCAATTCCCTCCTTTTGTGTAAATCCCTTTGCCACTAATCGAGCCTTATAGCGGTTGATTGTATTATGGTATCGGATGCCATAATTGAGGCCATTTCCTCATTGTTGGGTGTCTTCCACCGGTTTCTTTCAGGACAAGTCATCGCCTCTCCATAAGTCTGCAGTTTATCTTGATGAGATAGTTTAGTTAACTTTTTATTAACTTGTTTTTCTTGCAGTCTTTTGCTACTTCTCCTTCCCCCCTCAAAATTTGAGGCCGGAATAGATGGTTCTTGTGGATTCTTTCGAACAATCTCGGCTTCTCCCCTATCCTTTGATTTCGAATCAATTTCCACCATGTCTTCCGTTTCGGGTAGAGTTGTCACTGGAGTTTCAACAACCGAGTCTTTTTCAGTCTGATTTGTACCTGCAAGAATGTCATCTTCTCTAAAATCTGGATAGGTAGGAAGCTCAAAGTCATCAGAATTTTCTGACTCAAATCTGATTCTTACTGACTTTGTATACTTGAAGGGATCCACAGACTTTCCTTCATCCATAACTACTAGATGCTTTACTAATATTATATCTTCCCTTTTTAGATTGTAAACTATATATCCTTTAACATCCTCATCATATCCTAATAAGTATCCTGGTTTTCATTTAGGATCTAGCTTCCAATTGGACCGATCAGTATCTAGACTGAATACTTGACTACCGAAAACCTTTAAGTGAGATATGTCTGGTTTCTGACCTGTCCATCTCTCGTAAGGTGTTTGATCTTTTATAGCTGAAGTAAGAACCCTATTCTTGAGGTAATTAGCATAGTTCATGTCTTCTGCCCAAAACCTTTTTCCTATCTTTTTATCTGACAACATACTTCTAGCACTATCACTTAGTGTTCTATTTAACCTTTCAGCTACCCTATAATGTTCCGGATTTTTTGGAACTGTCTTTTGGTGTTGGACCCCATCTTCCCTCACAAAATCCTCAAACTGGTTAGAAGTATACTCTCCACCATTGTCACTCTTTACTCTCTTGATTGGAGTTTCATGGAGTTTTTCGCTCCATGCTTTATATTGTCTAAAACAATCCTCAGCTTCGTACTTGTTTTTCAAAAAATACACTCGGGAATAACGAGACCAATCATCATTGATAGTCATCATAAATCTCTTCCCCTCTGGTGAGGGCGTTTTAGCCGGTCCCCAAATATCTGTGTGTTCTAGATCTAGAATTTTTTCTCCCTTATAGGTGGCTGATTTAGGAAAGGGCATTTTGTGTGCTTTACCTTAAGCACATCCACTACAATCACTTATATTATCACTCTCACTGAACTGAATCTCTTCCACCACTCCTATCTTTTTCATCTCTCTTAACTTATCTAGATTCACATGCCCAAGCCTCTTATGCCACATCATAATATCATGAACACCAGCATAAAAAAGTTTCTTCGTTTCATTACTTAAGATCAGCCTAAACATCTAATGGCCACCTTTCTCAGCAATGAAATAGACATCCTTCTCAAAACTAGCAGTAAAGACTCATTCCCTAATGCTAGTAAAATAAACCCTTATCATCTAATACAGATGTAGAGATAAGGTTTTTGTTTAGCTCCGGAATAAACAATACATCGGAGAATGTTACTATGGATGTCTTTCCTTCTACTAACACTTTCAAATCTACCGATCCTACAAGAGTAGTGGTGACTATCCTCCAATCCCCGTACTCTATCTCAACGGTGGGAATCTTTCTTATCTTAGTGAACAGGTGCCAATCCTTACACATGTGCATGGAGGCACGTGAATTTATAATCCACCCTGCTTCACCTTTCAATCCACCGGAAACACATTTTTGCCTTTGTGGAATTTTGACCTCGTTTTTCGCCTCCAACTCCTCATCCAAATGGAGCTCATCCTCCTTGTCCTCGAATTCCGCCTCAAGTACCTGTGTGACAAGGGCCTTTTTCTTTCCTCTTGGGGTACCTTTGGTCTGCTCCTCCTTTAACCGAAGCTCAGTTAGCTTAGTGCACTCTGCCATGTAGTGCCCAGGTTTCTTACAATAATGACATAAACCTTTGGGAGCCCTTAGTTCGAACTCGTCGGTCTGATTTTTTTTCTCCCTCCCCCCATAGTTTCCGACTAGTTTCCGGGAATCCTTGTTCCTCCAATAGGTCGCTTGGCCATTCTTTCTTCCCTTTCGGATCTCAATCGTATTCTCTCGAACGATAATCATCCCTACCACTGAGTTCCATATCCACCTTGAGTGCGACAAGTCCTACACACGGTTGACTATGTTCTTGAACTCATGGTGTAACTTCATCAGTAAACAATTAACCTTCTCTTTTTCACTAAAATATTTTTCGCACTCTCTAGCTCCATGAAGAGTGTAGCAAGCTCATTGCAAAAATCCAACATCTTTCCCCCTTTGTATGCATACTCTTTATTTTTCTGATCAGCCAACTGTTGTTGATGAATCGTACCATTTCGGTACATCTCTATGAGAGCCCTTTAAAGATCGGATGCCCTTTCTACCTGCAAATGAAGACATGCAAGTCCTTGAGTGAGATTGCGTAGGATGAAGTGCTTTGCCGCCATATTGTTCAATTCCTAGGTATTATTATCATTGTCCTCCTTCCTCGGAATAGGTGACATGAATACCAAACCATTTGCTATTGGTGTGGTCGTCTCCTTCTCCTTTCCTTTGTCCACCACCTCTCTTTCCATTAGCTTCTCCGTTGAAGGTGGATCCTCTTTCCTAGTGAATCTGCTTCCTCCAAACCCTAGAGGGATTCAAAGACTTGATTGACGCCCCAACCGTCCACTCACTATCCCCCAAAACCTTTTTCTGCATAGAGCTCCTATAATCATACTTTCCAAGTATATGAAACCAGTTCCATTAAAGATTTGTACCCTAGAGGGTGGGCCCATAACGTGAAACTCTGAGACCTCCATAAGTCCTTAGAGTGGACAGCTTTCAAGAAGCCTCTAGGATAACCCTGACCCCTTTGTCTTTCAGCAAGAACAACTGCCACCTTGGCAGACAATAACTCTGACCACTTTCACCCTTGTAAATGTAAGACTCCCTTGAGTCGATAGCAAAAAGAATCTCTGAATTTTCTCTCTTGAGTAGTAAGTTATAGAGGGTCAAAGTTGACCTTTTGTACAGAAGCACTTAGGGAGAGAGGGTTCTATCTTCTAATTTTTCTAAGTTCTATCTCTCTCACAGTTTCTACATACAGATGTACGGAGCCAATCAAATTACACTTCCGTACACAAAAGTACAGTTGCTGGTGTACTTTTTGTACGGACACTGTACAACATGGCTTAAATGTCGACACATGGTATATCCAGATTTGCTCCCTTAATCCTCGGAGATGCCGCGATCCAATGTTATTCCGCCACGTGTCATCCGATGTGGCGATAACCATAAACCGCCAAAATCATATTCTGGGATCTCGACGTTCATTCCGGTTGTCCGATTAAATTCACATTTAATCGTTGCCGTTATAAATACCTGCGAGGTATTCAATTCGCTAAAGAAACAAATGCGCGGTATTCGTTTCTTATCCGTACCGGAAACCGTACTTTTACATTGCAGGATCTATGTCTCTTGTAAACTGTTTCAGATAAATGAATTATCCTACGTGGTAATGTTAAACTAAATATAAAACCTTATAGTACGTAACACTAAGGCTAGTGTTAACGGTTAAGGCTACCGGCTACCGGCAACTTACAGTCTGGTAGGTACCAGGATCAATTCTTGGTGGCAGCACATATCTTATCCTTTTAGTAAATAAACCAATATATATTTCCCGTAAATCTTTGGATAGCTAAGTAGCCATGGCTCTAGCTTCCTCTCCAATTTCTCAGTGACTGCAACAAGTTTGAAAGTTGGAGAGAGAAGTTAGAGGTATACTGCCTTGACTTCTTCATATATTTAGACCTAGAAAATACTTAAAACGGACAAATAATTTCTACAGCAGCCGCCTGCAAGCAAGCTCTCACTTTGCCTACTCGGCAACTTCAATAAAGCTCTTGACCATCCAAGAGGCCTTCTCATCACCAAAGCGGAATCAATAGATTGAGGCGGCAAACAACGAAATGAAGTTGATCATGGAGGCTCAAACATGGGAGCTTGTGGACCTTTCTCTAGACCGAAAAGCCATCGGCAGCAAATGGGTATTCAAAGTGAAGTTAATTCCCGATAACACCATTGAACGCTATAAGGCCAGACTTGTGGCGAAGGGGTATAATCAAAAGGAAGGAATCGATTTTGAAGAAACATTTTCTCCGGTTGTAAGATTTCTAACAGTTAGGATTTTGCTGTCCCTAGCTGCTATAGAAGACATGGAAATTCATCAGATGGATGTAAAGACGACATTTTTGCATGGAGAACTAGAAGAAACAATTTACATGCAGCAACTTGAAAAGTATGCAAAATCAGGAAAAGAGCACTTAGTATGCAAGTTGCTAAAATTTTTGTACGGCCTAAAACAGGCCCTTAGGCAATGGAATCTGAAGCTTGATGAATTCTTCACCAGTCTAGGATTTCAAAGGATAAGTTGTGACCACTTTGTCTATATTCTAAAGGGTGAACATGGGATTGTGTATATAGCGGTGTATGTAGATGATTTACTTTTAATTAGCAAATCAATTGCTGAAATTTATAAAATCAAAACTTCTCTAAACTCACGGTTCGAGATGAAAGATCTCGGTGAGGCAAAATATATTTTAGGTATTCAGGTAGAGAGGGACAAAAATAAGAAAGTAATAAAATTGACTCAAAAAGAGGCTATTGGAAACATGTTAGATGAGTATGGAATGCGGGGGGCTTACGGATGTCTAACTCCAATGGAATATCGGCCGAAATTAGAGGGAGAAGAGACAGAGCCAGGTGTCATTGTTAGCGAGTATTTAGAGTCAGGGGAGAATGATTCTATGACACAAATACCTTACAGACAGAAAGTAGGAAGCTTAATATATTTCATGAACTGTACTTGTCCTGACATTGCTGCAGCAGTCGGGGAACTGATCAGGAGTCTAGAGAATCTGAGAAAATCTGATTTTGATACAGCAAGGAGAGTCTTAAGATATTTGGTAGGAACAAAAGACCTCAATCTCACACTAGGCGGAGGAGAAGTGAAGCTGCAAAAGTGCAGTGATGCAAGCCATGGCGACATGCCAAGCCGAAAATCCACCACAGGATTCGTTTTGCAGATTGGGAACGAAACGTGCTGCTCGAGCAACAAACTTCAAAAGGTTACAGCACAGTCGAGAATGGAGTCAGAACATATGGCAGCAAGCTTGGCCCTCAAAGAACTCTTATGGGTAAAATCCATGTTGCAAGAACTAGGTTACATGCAGGTTGGGCCACAGGTGATCTGGTGTGATAACCAGGCTGCCATTCCCATTGCCTCTAACCCAAGTCACCACTTCAAGAGTAAGCACATGGATGTACGATTGCACTTTGTAAGAAAGAAAGTGTTCTCTAGGTTGATCAAATTATTCTATCTGCCTGATACGAGAATGGTTGCTGATATGCTTACTAAAGCTCTTTCTGCTCCCAAGCTGAACTATTGTAGGAATGTTGTAGGATTGGGTGAATAGGTGATTAGCTCCACTGTGATACTGCCATGCTGCGATATCCCAATATTAGGATATAGTGGACCCAGGTGATTAGTTGGTTTGCTGCACTGCTATGTTGCCATGATACACTAAGTGCGACATCGCAGCTGCGCTGATACACTGAGTTTAAAGCTTTAAGGGAGTGTTGATTTTGGAAAGCCTTAAGTCTCGGTAAATTAGTATGACGTGTGAAAAGTAGTAATTTGTAACGTAAGTTTCACAAAGTCATGCGTCATCACTTGAGTGCAGTACAGGACAACGCAACTGCGACGCCGACGTAACAGCGCAGCTGCTATGCAAACAGAGCAACGCACCAGCGCAGTTGTTATTCAGACAGAACTGCGCAGCAGTGACGTTGCGATGCACAAGAAAAACGCAGCTTCGGTTAAGTTGAATATGATCCGTACAGACAACGCAACCATTGTTATTTTGGATAAGATTCGTTACAGAACACCGCAGCCGCTGGTGATATAAATATGATTCTGTACGGGACAACGCAGCTGCAATCTATATGAATCAAGTCAATGGACGAGATTCATAGGAATATCACAAGTGACTTAGCCGAAAAGTATTTGTTTAATCACTTAATATAGATTCTGAGTAATATTGACTGTACGATGATAGATTAGGTTGGGAGGATTAAGAACACGTAGATCTCAATAGATGGGTTGATTTTGGACGTACCTCTCAGGTACACGTGTATCGGCGGTTCAACGCCAAGAGTATAAGACTTAGGACTAAGAACATTTTATGTATCCAGACTTCCAAGTAGTAAACTGCAAACAGTTTTTGGGAAACTTTTGAGTATTATATCTTCAGTGTTGTCAAGTCAATTGTGCTGAAACTTTGGGAGTTGGCAGTGTTTATGCTACTCTATGTTCTGATAGAGTTTTGTGAGGTTTGGATCTTTTTATAAGATTTGGTGAGCACTTGAATACAACTGTTTGATAAGATTCTTGATAGCTTTTGAGAGTGTATCATGTCTACTTCTACTACTACTGCTGCTCCTCCACCTACACCGGTGGGCGTAGAATAAGAGATTACGTTCGTTCACTATCACATTTTTGTCCTAAGTCAACTTGACGGTACTCCACTTATTAGTGCGTCGTCCACTTTAGTCTCTTTCGTCCTAAGTCCACATGGTCGTACTCCTCTTATTTAACTGCGGTCTCGTCCACTTTAGTCTCTTTTGTCCCACGTGAACAAGATCGTACTCCATTTATTCAAGTGTGGTCTCGTCATTGTACTTTTGGTCTTATTTTTCATTTTTCTTTTCGTTGGTCAAACTTATATAATAGATTTGGTCTTTGTGTAGCCGCCCAAATCTACTTTGTGCTGCGTAGTACAGTACTATCCACAGTAATTAGCAATTTGTCACATTGTATAAAAGGATCTCCTTTCATAATGAAATTATCACTCGATCACACAATTCCCAAATGCTTTGACTCTTTTGTCTTTTACTATGGCGTCCATTAATCCTACTCCTATAGGTTATGGGCCAAACCACGCAACTTGCAATAATATCCGAAAGTTCGATGGTTCAAATTTTTATGATTGGTCATTTTGTGCCATGCATCATTTTAAGTTAGAAAAAATTTGGGATCTTTTCACTGGGTCATCTAAACCACCAATCATAAATACTAATGATGACGCGGCGGCCAAAACCACCAAAACTCAAGAAATCGCGGAATGGAAAGTCAAAGACGACAACGCTCACTCTCGCCTGGTAATGTCGCTTACGACAGAAAAAATGCGATTCATTCGAGGCGCCCTCACCTCGGCCGACGCTTTGTCTCGTTTGACGGCCGTGTACGTACAAACTGGATGGGCGGCTCGCCACATTCAAAAGCGCGCCTTTTTCAATTTAATGAAAAAAACGACGGAATCGATGCAAGATTGGATAAGTACAGTTGACCTATTTTCAGGAAAAGTGTGAAATGATTGGTGTCCAATTATCTGATGAAGATTTGTCATCTACTTTATTAGGGGGCTTGCCAGAATCTTTCGCTCCTTTCATCTCATCTTTTGACAATCTTGAAAATCCAATCCCCTTTCATGCTTTATGTACGAAATTAATGCACGATGAAACAAAACTCTTGTCCTTTTTTGCATCTAACCCTTCCCACGTCACCGCGTACTTTGCTTCGAATCTTAAAACTAACTTGGGGGGGGGCGCCGTCTGTCGTTTGCAATTATTGCAATAAGCTAGGACACACGGCAATTGAATGTCGTAAGCTGGCACGCAAAAAAGTTGCAGAAGCGACAAATTCCAATTCCAACGGTGACGCCAAAACGGCTCACGTTCTCCCCACTACCCACTCCCATCCCCCCAACCGATTTCACCAAATTCGACCTTTACCCCTATCCTCTAATTTAACTTCACCACCCCTTTTGAGCCGCCCATTTCGCTTCATACAATCCTCGTGGCCAACCCTCCACTCCCCTCATTTCGCAAATTCCCTCTTGATCCGCAAATCCTTTGCCTCCCCCATCTCCGAAATTTATACGAAAATTCACCACGCCGGTCTGGACCTGTTTAAAGATGATTCTCTTCACACATAATGATTGGATCATTTATAGTGGTGCCAATCATCACCTCTCTCCTCCATCTGATTGGTTTACTCATTTCACTCCTTTACTCTCCCCTTTGCAGATATGTTTAGGGGACGATCTAATACTATTGGCTTCTCACTCTGGCCACGTCCGCGTTCGAAATTCCTCGATTATAATCGAAAATATCCTTTTAGTACCAAGCTTAGCTCGGAATTTATTTTCTGTTTGCGTCGCTATGACTGATGAGGTAAAAGCCAAATTTGATGAAAATAGCGTTCAATTTTTCAGTAAAAATGACAAACTTAGCGTAGGTTTTGGAATAGCAAAAGACTCTATGTATTTTCTACAATCTTACTGTCGCAAAAAACCTTGTGCATCAAGTGTTAGCGCCTCTTTTGCTTTAAGTACTTGTGTAGAATTCTTTTCCCTTTTGCATTTACGCCATGGACATTTGAATAGCGCTAGTTTAACTTCTTTGCCAACTCTTCTAACCGGAATTAAATCTTTTTCTAACAAAAAATTGGATTTTTGTCATGGGTGCATACAATGCAAAATGCCACGTCAATCTTTTCCTATAAGTACTACCATTATCACAGAACCCTTTGCTCTCATTCACGCCAACGTATGCGGTCCCATGCGCACACGAAGTTTTGGTGGCTCATTGTACTTTGTTTCTTTCATTGATCATGCCACCCGCTTTTCCCATGTGTACACTATTTGTCACGAATCCGACGTTTTTGCACGTTTCCAAGAATTTAAGGCGCTTGCAGAAAATTTTCACAACAAGCGCATAAAAGCTTTACGGATTGACAATGGTGGCGAGTTTATGTCTCACCAATCCTCCGCCTTACTTGCTCACCATGGCATCTCACACCAGTTGAGTGCATCATACACTCCTTAGCAGAACGACGTTGTGGAAAAGTGCAATCGTACTTTAGTTGAAATGGCTCCTTCTATGTTGTATTTGGCAAATTTGCCTTTTTCCTTTTGGGCTGAGGCAACCATATGCGCTAACTATCTTCGTAACTTGTGCCCAACAATTACTACGCCTAACATTACCCCCATGGAAGCGTGGTCTTCTATAAAACCAGATGTTTGCCACCTTCGTAACTTCGGTTGCGAAGTGTGGTATACGAACCTCACTCATTCTACTGGGAAATGGGGCGCTTGTGCGCTTCGTGTAACGTTTGTAGGGTATGCCCCTAACCCAAAAGCCTACCGCATCTGGTGCCCTTCCCGTCGTCGTGTGATCACCACACGCGACGTTGCTTTCAATGAATCCCCCCTTCTCCAAACTCTCTCCCATCCTCCCCTTCCCTCCTCTACCCTCGACTTTTCCTCTTATCCCTCTCTTTGTGATTTCCCCGCCCCCATGAAATCCCTACACGACTTTATTTATCTCTCAGCTTCCCCACTTTCCCCACCTCCCCTCCCGTCTCTTCCTCCCACCCATCTTGTAAATGCCCCCATCATCTCAAATAATCCTTCTCCCCCCCTATCTCTATCCTCTCCCCTTAACATTAACGATGATCCTCTCCTTTCCTCTTTTCGAGCCACCATACTCTCTCCCCCTTCTCTCCTTCCGGATCCCCAGCCCACTTTATCTCCCACAGATCCACCCTCGGATACTTCTAGTCGATACCCGTCCAGATCTCGTGGCCCTCCGTCCCGCCTCATTGAGACCATGGTTCATGCATCCTTTGCTTGCGCTTATTCAGCTAGCGCCTCTTCCTCTCTCATCTCCACTCCCCTCTCCCTCAAATCTGCTCTCAAACGCCCCGACTCTCACCTTTGGAAAAGTGCAGTTGACGTAGAGTATTCCACCCTCAAGTCCAACAACACTTGGAATCTTGTTCCTCTTCCTTCATGTCGCAAAGCCATTGGTTCAAAGTGGGTTTTTCAATTTAAACACAAAGCAGACAGATCCGTCGACAAATACAAAGCACGCTTGGTCGCCAAAGGATACTCTCAAATTGAAGGTATAGATTTCACCGAAACTTATGCTCCAGTTGCTCGTCTCACGTCAATTCGCGCTCTCCTTGCATTAGCTGCTGAAAATGACTTCCATGTTCATCAAATGGATGTGAAAAATGCCTTTTTGAACGGTGTCCTCTCTGAAACTATTTATATGCAACAACGTGAAGGGTATGTGACCCCGTGCTCTGAACACTTAGCGTGTCATCTCATCAAAACAATATACGGTTTGAAACAATCCCCTCGTGTTTGGAACCATACTATCGATGCCACTATGAAGAAAGAAGGCTTCACTTGTATTGACGGTGACTTTCACATCTATTCCTCTGGCTCGAGAGCTTCCTTAATCATCGTTGCTATTTTTGTTGATGACCTCATCCTTGTTGGACCATCTCTTTCTAAGATTTCCACCGTTGAACTCCTTCTTCAGCGTCATTTTGACATGAGTGACCTAGGTGAACTCACTTACTACCTTGGAATCGAAGTCCTCCGTAATCGCTCCACTAAGACTCTTTGCCTCTCTCACGAAACCTTTAAATCTGATCTCCTTAACCGTTTTGGTATGACCGATTGCTCCTTTATCTCCACCCCCTTGGATGCCAATTCTCCTCTTGTCCCCTCCACCGACACAATCCTCTCCTCTCCCCTCCATGCCACTTACCGCTCCATGGTGGGTGCTCTTATGAATGCCATGCAAGCAACTTGGCCAGATATTGCTACAGCAGTTACGAAACTTAGTCAATTTCTTCAGCGGCCTTCTCCAGATCATCTTGCAGCTGCTAAACGGGTCTTTCGATATTTGCAGGGCACTAAACCATTGTGCCTCACTTACTCCTCCTCTAGTTCTATTGCCCTTCTCAGCTTTGTTTACTCTGATTGGGCCCAGGATGAGCTATTCCGCTGTTCTACTACCGGCTCGTGTTTTTTTCTTGGGAAATGGGCTTATCTTTTGGTCTTGCAGGAAACAACCTACTACGGTTTGCTCTTGTACTGAGGCCAAATACATGGCTGCATGCCATGCCGCTAAAGAAGCTGTTTGGCTTTGAACCCTTCTCACCAATCTTGGTTTTCCTCCTCCAGGTCCCACTCCCGTCTACTCCGACTCTCAAGGCGCCCTTGCTTTGATCAAAAATCGAGTCCACCACAAGCGCACCAAGCACATCGACATCCAGTATCACTATTCTCAGGAGCGCGTTGAGGATGGCACCCTTCAATTTCTCTATATGAAATTTACGGATCAAGTTGTCGACTTTCTCACCAAAGCTCTTCATCGCCCCCATATCGAGCAATATCGTTTCTCCTCCGGCCTTCGTCCTCCTCTTTCCTCCTATTTCTTCCAATTACCCTTTCTTTTCATCTAAATTCATCTTTGTAGTTTTAGCTTGAGGGGGGGTGTTGAGGGTATTTCCACGTTATGTTTTTTTCTCCTGAATAAGTACGTCCACTTTAGTTAGTTTTGTCCTAAGTATACTCGACCGTACTCTACTTACTAGTTCGTCGTCCACTTAGTCTCTTGTGTCCTAAGTCAACATGACCGTACTCCACTTATTCAAGTGCGGTATCGTCCACTTAAGTCTCTCTTGTCCTACGTGAACATGACCGTACTCCACTTATTCAAGTGCAGTCTAGTAATCGTACGTTTGGTCTTATTCTTTCCTTTTCTTTTCGTTGGTCAACTTCGGCTAATAGATTTGGTCTTTGTGTAGCCGCCCAAATCCACTTTGTGTAAGCGTAGTATAGTATTATCCACAGTAATTAGCATTTTGTCACTTTGTATAAAAAGATCTCGTCTCATAATGAAATCATCACTCGATCACACAATTCCAAATGCTTTGACTATTTTTGTCTTTTATCATGGCGTCCAATAATCCTACTCCTATACGTTGTACGGATTGTAATTTAATTACTTTTGCAATGTCGATTATCATGATTAGTAGGTAATGCAAAATGTTATCTCTTTTTTAATTTCTTATTTTGAACAGAAAATATTTTTTTCATCTTTTTTACTCTCGGCCAATGACTTTCTCTGTATGTTAGGGATGTATTTTCCTTTTTTCTGATTATTTTTTACCTTCCCCATATAAACTGACCGTAGATAAATGACATACAACATTATAGACATTTGTGCCAGTTTGTTATCGGAGGCTAATTATCATTTTTGTGGGTATCCAAAAATGTTTCCTATTAATTGGTCAAAATTGCAAAAAAGTGTGCAAACGCTAAATCTGGTAAACCTCATATTACATTTGTATTGTACCCGAAAAACACATATAACACGCATACAAGACGCAATTACCAGACAGCGGTTGCACACATTTTTCTGTTTTTCTAGTTCAAAGAATTTTATTGTTAATATAAATATCCAATCTTAGTAAAAAAAAATAATAATTTAACATGTATGCAAGGACCAAATTACATTGTTTTATAAAATCTGTCATAAACCGAACCAAGTCCTACACCTTGACAAATAAAAAGGGAAATCCTTTGAAAAAGCACAAGTATCTAAAAGTAGAAAAAAAATATCAAAGACCAGCCAAAAGCTTTGACATTCTCACACATGCATTCAAAATTAGTGTACACAAAATAAAAATCTATTGGATAAAACTCCACTGTTGGAACTGAGCATGAGTGTATTCGATGATCCAATATCTGATATTAATATACATTTAGACACGAAACACCTAGATTTGACATAAACTGTTAAGTTTTTTGTAATTTTAAAAAATTGTATACAATCGTTGAAAATTGGATATCAATTGATTAATTATTCGACAATTGTAAGTTTTTGTATTCCATTCATGTTATATGGGGTTTTATTTCGCAGAAGAGGATCATAAGTTGAAAAATAAAATGCAAGAAATCAGCCAACGTAATTTGAATTGAATATTAGAAATTACTAATGATAGTTTTACACTTATCCCTTGCTCTATAATAAACTCAGGAGTCAATTTAAGGTAGTCAAAAAATGCAAGCCATAAGGTAGTCAAAAAATGCAAGCCTCCAATACTCAGTTTCAAGTGGTGGGGATCGAGGGCCCATGTAAATGTACAATAGAGCCCAAAAGGAAAACTCTAAGTTGATATTAACGTGACAACATCGGCAATGTTTTTCACACGTGCGATGCCAATAAGCAGGCTCTGGCAACATGAGTGTTTCGAGGTGGATGTAATGACGATAGGGTCTCTTCCATGCATTTAAGAAAGCCTTTGGTATTTTGAGCGAAGCGAAAAAAAACATCAGCGTTTTTTTTTAAGGACGTGGAAGCATACCACATAGTAATGTGTCATGCAACCCAAGATATTGTTTAGGAAGGGTGGACACTGGAGATTTTACTCACATGGTTCAACGGAATACATCTCTTTGAGAATTTTTAGCCTACAAGCCATACCAATATCTTTTTCAGAAAAGAAGCGATTGTCGAGTCTAATCCTACTAGGTGAGTCAAACTCCACATGAGATGTAACGGATTCAATTACAAATGAGTGTTTTGTCACGTACTCTTTGCACTAAAATTTAAAAGAATCTCTTATTCACCTCTCTATTAAAAACAAAATGGTATTTTTTTTTGTCAGTGTCAGCAAAAATGGCACAATAGCAACCGTTGGTACTTGAGGTGGAAACCACATGTTAAGGCTAGACTTAGTCAATGATGTAGTTGAAAAGATTTTTTTATTATACCGGTGTTCTATCACAATCTGTGGCATACATGGCTGACACATACACTATGAAATATAAAAACATCGTTGAAAGGATAAAGGTAAAGGACAAATTAACTAACAATGTATGTAATGGGTGTGCTTTAGGGGAAATTCACAAGCTTTCTTTTCCATCTAAGACCAGACATAGAGTTAAAATTTTTCTTGAACTTATCCACTTTGAGGTATTTTGGGGCGACCAGAATGCCCTCTAAGGGGGGATAAAGATATATGCTGACTTTGACTGAAGACGATTACTCGAGATGCATCACAGTTTATCTTTGATTACTCGAGACGCATCACGGTTTATCTTTGAGAAGACCTGAGTAAAATCTTCCACACAGAAATGGATAATGGATTTTCATAGAAAACTACAATAGGTAGTAACTGACAATTGATACAAAAAGGATTGAATGTTTAGAAAGTTCCCCAATATCACGCCCTATTCAACTTTCACAAAAAAAAAAACAAAAATGGATACATTTTTTTTTCTAAAATTATATTGTGGCTCTTAATAGAATCACAACATAAGAAAACAAAACTGGATAAAACGTTGTCAAAAGAAACAAAAATTTAGAATATGTTATCTACCACTTCCAAGCTTTCATTGGACCACTTAATGAAAAAAAAAGTACACACTACTGAATCCCTTTACGGATTTCTAGATCACTCAAAATATCTAGATCAAATATTACTCAAAATATTACAATATGTTCTTAAATACTCTAAAAACTCCTTAAATAACTCAATTTTACTTTTTCACTTTAAAAATAATGCATCTTCGAGCTTCCGGATACTTGGTATTTCCATCGTTGGGATTTAAGTTTACTTTTCCGTTAAAAATTTGAACTCCAAGGAAATCGGAACGGAAACAACCGCCGACCAAAAGAGTCTTGTTGATCTGTACGAAGCACAAGAAGACAAAAAGGGACGGAAAAGGTTAACTGAAAAAGTCCTGCTCAGAATCTATCTATTTCCTATCGTCTTGTCAGACAGACATTTTCTCTAGTTCAACCTACAATTGCCTTTTTCAACTTGTATTTTTGTCTTATTGGTGTACTTTAAGGTGATCAATTGTTCAATACAACAAGAAGGATGAACCAATAAAAATAACAACACAATTCGTTTACACTCTTCTATGATGTTTTGACAAGAAATCTTGCCAATGTTCATGTGCTCCATGATATAGACGAAGTCTTGAATCTTCTCTTTATTAGTACAAAGTTTGTTAAGTAGTAAATCATGAATTATTGTGGACTTTACCTCCTAAAGTAGACAAATTAGTAGTGGGAGGTAAGGTAAGTAGTCAAATTAGTCAATGTACATATATACAAAAATTAAAATGAAAGAAAGCTATTGGAATTGCTATATGTATAGCTACCCCATACAATGCGGGGAAAGTATTGATTGACATTTAGCCCTCCCAATTGTTTTCGCACATTTTCACCTATTAAACAAAATGGTACATACGTTATTGAAAGTTTTGTAGAAAAGTTTCGCCGGGCTGCCCGTGAAAAAGAACTGATCCCCGTAGGTCCGCGGCGTGCCTTTGAGTCCCCCCGCAATTAGTGTGGTGCCTTTGGTCGTCGGAATCTGGACGAACGTTTTGTTGATGCGCTCCACCACGCCCGAACTGACGGCCACATTATCCGGACCGCTCAGGCTGCGACACGTCATTAGATGCCACGTCATTGTAGGATCAGCAAAATTATTTCACCCTGGGGTACATTTTATTCATCAGCATTCCGTACATGCGGCTGTGAGCAAATGAATTTGACGGAAGCTGGAGAACTTAAAATTAATGGTATATTCATGTTTTAAGAAATGGAGAAGTTCAACATTAATTTCTGCGACATTTGTCGTTTTAGTAATTGTATCTTCTCCTTTAGAACAATCCGTACAGAAAAATAACCCACCTGAAGGAGGGTATAGAATGAGGAAAGCCGGAAAAGCGAAAATCGCAAAGAGACGTCGGATTTGTGGGACACGTGGCAGCCAATAGTTTGCGAACATTCTGCGCACGTGCGGGAAGAATAAATAGGAGAGAGAGGGCAGAGAAGAGGAGAGGGAGGTATGTGACAGTCGCCATTGTGAGGAAGATTTTGAAAGAGGAGGAGATGATTTCTTCTTTGGAAGAGTTTGGAATTTGAAGGAATGAAGTCGTACGTTTTATGCAGCATTTCGGCGTTTTTCATTGGCTCGTTAGCACGTGCGAAAAATAATAATGTTTGCCGGATTGACGGTCTCGATGTAGTTTCCCGGAAACACACATTTGAAAAATTAAGTTGCGCCGTCCGTACGCCTGGTACTCAGGCCGACGGCCACCGGCCGGCAAAACCCACAGGAGTCGCTATCAAAAAGTACGGTCATTTGACTTTAGAGGGCTCGGTAATCATTGAGTCTGTTATAAATGTTAGTTTTTGGTGCGATTTCGGGCGATTCTCCGGTACACCGATTTGCATCGTATCGTTTGTGTTTGATAGACGAATCGGCTTGCTTAGTATAGGCGATATTTTTGGGAGGGGAATCGTAGCGGGATTTTGTCAGTTTTCAGTTTGCAGTTTTTTCTGAACATGCAGCTGTCCCCCACGTCTTATTGTGCGGTGGACATTTTACACGTGGCAGATTGTGATTGAACCGCCACTTAGGAAGTGTGTTAGCTCTAGGCTATTTAGTCGTGTGCTTCGAAGAAGACAAACATCATTCAAAGAAGAGAAAAAGACAGAACAGGCGACCAGCTTTATTGATAGGGGCAATCTGTCCATTTTGTTTACAATTAAATTGTATTCCTACTTCTTTATAATGGGAATATACAAATCTGTCTAAAACTATTTGTGTCTGTCTTATCTCTACACACTCTAAATTCTGATCAAACTGCCTTGTCACTTGTTTTATCTGAGCCTTGTGTTATTCTGCTCCGGAGTCGGAAGTCTCAGGCGCTCAGATTTATCTTTGTCGCTCGTAATGGCCGACCCCGTTAACAGGTTACGGGCCCACCTGGCTCACTAGACAAGTTCGAAGGCGCTAACTATCAGTTATGGAGGTGTAGGGCGGAGGCCGCTCTAAAGGAGAAAAACTGTCTTGCAATCGTACTCGAAATCGAGGCACGTCCCACTGCTGCAGATTTTGCAAACCCAACAGATGCAGAGAAAAAGAGAATCAGCGATTGGGACGTGAGAGAAATCCGTGGCAAGAATATTCAGATAAGGGGATTAGCGGACAACCAGCTACGAAATGTTACAAGACTCAAGACATCATCTGAGATATGGGCATCTCTGGGGACTACGCACAAGCTTTCACGGATGACAGCTCGTATCAAGTTGGGGAAGACGCTAATGACAACTATCTATCAAGATGGAATGTCAATGGAGGCTTATACCTCCCATTATGCCAATTTGTTGGCCGAAGCAGATGCCGTCGGCTTCAACCTTCCCAATGACACGAAGATCACCCTCCTCATGCTTTCCCTCCCGGTGGAATACAAACCCATTCTCACCGGGTTGGACCAGAAAGATGTAAACTCATGGAAGTGGAATGAGGTTGTTGAGGCACTCCTCAAAGACGAGTTCAACACCAAAATCACCACAAGCCGTGAGTCCATTGCCGAAAGCTCCGCGTACGTTGCAAGCAAACATGGAAACAAAGAGAGGAAGTATCAAAATCGCGACAAGAAAACAGACAGAAAATGTTTTTATTGCGATAAAGCGGGTCATTTCATCAGGGTTTGCCGAAAGTATTCCTATGACAAATTACATGGGAAAGTAGACGAGACAAAATGGAAAAAGGGGAAGGGAAAGGGGAAGGAGATCGTCCCCTCACAAGCAATGATGGCGTCCTCCATCACGACCAGCAACGACCACTGGATGGTGGACACTAGTGCGTCTGAACACAAGTGTTTTACGAGAGAGTGGTTTTCCAACTTTCGTGAAATCGCTCCATCGCGGATCTTCATGGGAGAAAACCATAGCGCACATGCTTTAGGAAAAGGAGACATCAAAATAGAGGCGTTAGTTGATGGCCGAATCCAATCACATATCATCAAAAACGTGCTCTATGTTCCCTCTTTAAAAAGAAATTTATACTCTATTCTTCAAGCTGAGGACAATGGCATCACACCAGTTTGGCAAAAGCATGGAAAAATGAAACTCATGCGTGACAGAGTCATAATTGCAGAAGGTGAACAAATGATAGACATAACCTACCGTCTGAAGTGCAATCCAAAACCTAGAGGTGTTGCACTTGCAGCAAGTGCGGTTCTTCCCAAATCAAGCGAGGGAAATTCACCTAACCTGCAATTTGTGAATGGAGAAAAACTAGAAGCGTCAGATGAGAAGACTGAGATGCCAATCAAGACTGAGCAAGGTCGTAACATGCCCAGCTTTAACCAAATGCTGTGGCATCGTAGGCTAGGACATCTCCACACAAACAACATGAGAAAGCTAGTTAAAGGCCAACTAGTTCATGGACTAGGACTCAACAATGTGACAGACTCACCAGATCCATGTCCTGGCTGCGAATTGGGTAAATCGCATCGTCTTCCTTTTCCCAAAGAGGGAGGAAGACAAGCTACTCAGCCACTGGAGCTTGTCCACTCAGATGTGTGGGGAATGACGAAGGTCAAATCATGCAGTGGAAAAAGATTCGCCGTTACTTTCATAGACGATTACTCAAGAATGACTCAGATCTACCTGCTTCAGCAAAAAAGTGAGGTATTCGAATGTTTCAAGCAATACAAGGCTATGGCTGAAAAGAAACATGGAAAGTCTATCATTGGCTTGACAAGCGACAATGGGGGAGAATACTTATCCTCGGAATTTAAGAGCTTGTTTACCTCTGAAGGAATCGAGCATCAGCTGACGGCTCCAAGTACGCCTCAGCAAAATGGTGTTGCCGAGTGGATGAACCAAACACTCAACGAAATGTCACTTAGCATGATAGCTACCCATTAAATCGGCTCTGAATTTTGGGGAGAAGCCATGTGTACAGCAGTGTACTTGCGCAATAGGTGTCCAACATCTGCGTTAGAGAATGCAACCCCGTTTGAGAAATGGCATGGATTCTGACCAACCATTTCTCACGTGAAAGTGTTTGGAAGCCGAGCATACGTTCATGACCATGCAAACAAAGGAGGAAAATTGCCCCCCAAAGCAAAAGAAGGAATATTTATAGGTTACGAAGAAAGCAAAACAGCTTACAGAATCTCCAACACAGAATCTCCAACACAGAATCTCGGACCATCATAATAAGCAGAAATGTGAAATTTGCTGAAAGAGAAACACTTGCAAGGAACGAGATGCATGGCAACAGTGGGAGAAAGGAAGGGAAAAATTACTCCCCTTCGTTTGACGACTGGTCACCAAGCGACTACGAGTCTGCCGAAAAGGAGGCGACTACATCAAACGAATCTCTTGGTGAATCTAACGCTCTTGATACTTAAATTGAAGATTCACCGCGTGCACAAGAACATATCAGCGAGAGTCAAATCGATGAGAAAGTGGTTGCTGCAACTAAAGAAATGGACAAAGTGACTGTAGCTAAAGCAAAAGAACATAAGAAAAAGGCCGTAGTGGAAAACCCTACCTCGGTGCCCACAGGAAGGGCTAGCACCAGCAAGGCCAGAAAACCTCCAACAAAGTTCGAAGAGTGGTATGATACCACAAGCGCTCTAAGGAAAAAATTCGTCGGAATGGCTCAAGCCGAAGAGCGTTTAACTCTCCACCAAGCACTGAACGGTGAGGATGGGGAAAAATGGAAGGCCGTAGTTAATGAGGAAATGGCGTCCATTTTGCAAAACAAAACATGGACATTAGAAGACTTGCCACACGGAAGAAAACCCATTTGCAGCAAATAAACCTTTCGAATCAAAACAAACGTTGATGGAACCATCGATCGCTTCAAGGCAAGACTAGTAGCCGAGGGTTACACTCAAAAAGAAGGCATTGATTACAAAGAAACATTCGATCCAGTTGTAATGTATAATTCCATACGCACCTTACTTGTTCTGGCCGCCATCCTTCACCTGGAAATTGAGCAGATGGATCTGAAGACGACATTCCTTCATGGCGAACTGGAGGAGGAATTGTACATGGAGCAGCCCGAAGGGTTCGAAGACCCCATGAACCTGAACAAAATGTGTAAACTGTCCAAGGCACTGTACAGACTGAAGCAATCTCCACGACTTTGGAACATCAAGATTGATGAGTACCTGCAAAGTCAAGGGTTTGTAAAAATAGAGTCAGATCACTCTGTTTATTACAATGCTGAAATGAACATTATCATTGCTATTTATGTAGATGATTTAATTATCCTAGGCAAAACAAAAGAGGATATAGCCAAAGTAAAAGACATGTTAAGGAGTCAATTTGAGATGAAGGATCTAGGAGAACTCAAATATGTTCTAGGCATAGAAGTCATCAGAGATAGAGTCAACAGAAAAATCCATCTAACTCAAAGAAAATATATTGGTGAGTTACTCACCAGATTTAACATGGAAGATGCAAGGGAAGTCGGCACTCCTTTGGAACTTGGAGAAAAGCTGGTTGAGGAATTCGAAGAGGGGCAAGGGGAACAAGTAGACGCCCCTACCGCGAAGCTGTGGGAGCCCTCATCTATGGGATGAACTGTACGCGTCTCGACATCGCCACCGCCATCGGTATCCTAAGCCGTTTCTTGCACAGGCCAAGCAAGCAACATTGGATGGCAGTTAAAAGGATGTTGAAGTACTTGAAAGAAACAAGAAACTTCTCATTGACATTGGGAGGAGTACAAGAAAACGTTAACATCCATGCCTAGAAGGACGCAGATTGGGGAGGTGACCTTACCACAAGGAAGTTTACGACTGGTTACTTGTGTAAGATTGGAAATGGAAGCGTTAGTTGGGCGAGCAAGCTCTAGAAAACAGTGGCACTCTCCACCATGGAGGCGGAATACATGTCCGCAACCGCAAACTGTAAAAGAAGTTATGTGGCTAAGAGCATTTCTAAATGAGATAGGATTTCTGCAATCTGAGAGGACTAAAATTTTCACAAACAGCCAGAGCTGCTTGGCATTGTTGTCCATAGCCTTTTTCAGCCATGGATTTTTCTCGGAAGCACCACAGACTACCCAAAAACAGCCTACTTTGAATCAACACAGAATTCTCCAGAAATAACAAAACAGGCTGAAACTACAATCACAAATTTTTTCTAGGCTATAGAATAACCTTACAAAGTTTTAGACAAAAATAATAAACAGAGTAATCACATCATCTAGTCAAAGTTGCAGAAAAACAGTCTGCCAGAACTTTGATAAAACTGACCAACTTCACAACGAAGTAAAACACATAGCAGGCTTACAACAGGCCTGAAAATCTGTAGCAATGTAAAACATAAAGGGAGGAACACACATGCAAAATTTCAGATAATTCTGCCAACAGATCTGAGAGCATTACTCAGATAAAATAACCAAAAATGTCCATAAACAGTTTTTGGTCCAAAAGGTTCCTATTTCCTGAAATGACTAACTTCTACAATATATACACTCAGGCTTACTACTAAATGTACGGAGGCATACCAGCCGTACGTAATTTACCATCTACTTAAATTAATGTGAGTATACCTGAATAATTCAAGGTACTGCCTCATAACTAATCGCCTGGTTGGCCTTTTTCAGTGATTCTTTTTTCTACGGACTCAGGGGAGTCCAGGCTACACAGGGGTGCAGTCAAATTGTCAGATTGCCTTCTTGGGCAGCAGTGGTTTGGCTTGAAGTGGGTTAGTTAAATACTATCTAGAGGCTTCCTGTATTCTGTAGTCCAATGGAGGACACAGAATTGCAAACGTCACACAAATAAACCGTGTAGGTTCATCCGTACCGAAGGTATTGCCCGAGATCGAATAAAACCAAGAGATGTCGGCCGTTATAGATATATACTTGATAACCGATTGATGGGAGCATTTCACAGTCCATCGGTCAATTTACATTGGTCAAAAAAGTAATAGTTGATTTTTTTTTGGAAAAAAACGTTTTTTCTCTTTATGGGAAAACGTGATAGATGTAAACTTTTAATAAAACTTCATGCCTACAAGATTTCTTTTATGGGATTTTTTGTTTGGACTAGTAAATCAATGCGCGCTACACGGGCATGGACCGTGTCCTATTTTATCATGCCTCTTTATTATGCCCCTTTCACGCGCAAAGACGGTGTTCTATTTAACAAAACGTCTTAGTACTATTGTACTATTCAAGTCGTCCCTACGGGTATTTGTAGACGCGACCCAAATCAACACAACGATTGACGGAAAATCGAGCAAAGAATATATGAAACGAAATCATGCTTGTTGAAAAGAGCGATTAACTTCTGAACTGCCAGCATCCTATAATCGGACATCCTATAATCGGACAGTCACGAACGAAGGATTGATGGCTGAAGGCTTTTTAGTGTGCGTGGCGGCTTTATCTGTATTTATTGACAGGATCGAGAAGCCAAGATCTGACGGTCAAGAACGATTTCCGAGGGAATACACTAAAAGCTACCCATTTGCTGACGTTAACAGAGAGACAAAGCTACCCGTTTGGTGACGTGGGCTGCAGGACACGCTGTTAGGGGTGCAGACCATAGTTCAAAAGTAGGTGAAAGTAGGCCCATTCAATATGCATATTGTATGTAAAACATATAATATGACCTTAAGACCCATATTGTATGGGTCGCAAAATGAAAAAAAATAGTGACAGGGCTGAGTTGCATATCGATCGATAGAGAATTAGACGTCATGTCTAAATTTTAAAAAACATTCCGACAATTTATTTTTTTTCTGTGAGTTTTGAGGTATTTTTTATTCAAACCGTCAGATTTTGGATGATCGGACGGTCGGTGATTAAAGTAGCGATCGAAGAAGATCACATGAAAAGCCCATAACACAACTTACGATAGGACTATCTGTCATATTAGCGTCTGCAATCGTGAAGGCCACACTAAATAAAGCCTAAAACTTACCAACCAGGCAATTGAAGACGATAAACAAATAATTGTTTGGTTGTCTGTTTCCGTTTTTTTTTTCCCGGGTTTCTTTCCCGCGCAATGTCATCCTAAGTCGTGTCACTTTGCTAAAAACATTCGTGCGGTGGTGTGCGCTGTACTATGATCATGCGTCACATTTCTACGTTCGTACAAGAGTGTGCACAACGCACACACATACATTATGCCTACTCTACGCGAGTTTTGTTCGCCTACCAAAGGCCTACCATAAAAACGCCTACTTTTGAACTATGGTGCAGATGAATAGAAAGTCGGCCTATTTAAAGATTTTCAAATGGACAACCAAAGGTCTATAATTTGTATAAAACATAGTTCAAAAGTAGGTGAAAGTAGGCCCATACAATATGCCTATTGTACGCAAAACATACAATATGGCCTTAAGACCCATGTTGTATTGGTCGTAAAATGAAAAAAATAGTAACACGGTTGAGTTGCACATCGATCGATAGAGAATTAAACGTCATGTCTAAATTTTGAAAAACATTCGGATAAATTTTGAAAAACATTCGGACAAATTTTTATTTTTCCGTGAGTTTTGAGGTATTTTTAATTTAAATCGTCAGATTCGGACGATTGGACGGTCGCTGATCAAATTAGCGATTTAAGAAGATCACATGAAAAGCCCATAACACAACTTACTATAGGACTTACGTTTGCGTTTTTTTTTTTCGGGTTTTTTTTCCCGCGGAATGTCATCCTATGCTATGTCAGTTTGCTAAAAAAATTCGTCCGGCGGCGTGCGCTGTACTATGATCATACGTCAGATTCGTACGTTCGTTCAAGAGTGTGCACAACGCACACATATACAGTATGCCTACTCTACGTGAGTTTGTGCCAAGTTTTGTGCGCCGACCAAAGGCCTACCATAAAAACGCATACTTTTGAACTATGGTATAAAGATTTCATCCAGGGAGAGGTTTGTTGTCCATAGCCATTTTCAGCCATGGATTTACCCTCGGAAGCACCATAGACTACCCAAAAACAGCCTACTTTGAATCAACGCAGAATTCTACAGAAATATCAAAACAAGCTGAAACTACAAACAAATATAGTTTCTAGGCTATAAAATAACCTCACAAAGTTTCAGACAAAAATAATGAACAGAGTGATCACATCATCTAGTCAAAGTTGCAGAAAAACAGTTTGCCAGAACTTTGATAAAACAGACTAACTTCACAATGAAGTCAAACACAGACCAAACACAAAGTAGGCCTGAAAATCTTTGACAATGTTAACAATATAAAGAGGAACACACATACAGAATTTCAGATAATTATGATATCAGATCTGAGAGCAATACTCAGACAAAATTACCAAAAATGATCATAAACAGTTTTTAGTACAGAAAGTTCCTATGTCCTGAAATGACTAAGTTCTACAATATATACACTCAGGCTTACTACTAAATGTACGGAGGCATACCAGCCGTACGTAATTTACCATCTACTTAAATTAATGTGAGTATACCTGAATAATTCAAGGTATGTCAGAAAATGTAATTCTACACTAATAATTAATGCACAAAAAGACAAAACAATGTTCGACCAAATATTTACACGTACACACAATCTCACAAAATCGTATGTTGAGTCACGCTACGTCACTCAACGAGATTCCCTGAATTTCTTCAAAGAATCCGGATCGTCCAAAATAAACATTGTGTGATTGACGCAAATCCGCGTGGTCACAAAATCCAAACGAAATCCACGTAAGTCGTCAAATATCTTATGACATCACGAAGTGCATTCAAGTCATAGTTCAAAAGTAGTTGAAAGTAGGCCCATACAATATGCCTATTGTATGCAAAACATACAATATGACCTTAAGACCCATATTGTATTCGGACCTATTCGGACCAATTAAAACACTCGGACCAAAAATTGGACCAATTAAAACATTTGGACCAAAATTTTTTATTTACACCGTCAGATTCGGGCGATCGGACGCTCGCTGATCAAAGAAGCGATCTAAGAAGATCACATGAAAAGCCCATAACACAACTTACGATAAAGGCGTCGACCAAAGGCCTACCATAAAAACGCCTACTTTTGAACTATGATTCAAGTCCACTTGTCGAATAAGACGCTCCGTACTTGTGGCGTCCTTTTTCATAAATACGTCTGTCGCATTATGTTTCGTACGCCCATCGTACATTTTCAAACATTTCAAATATTTCAAATCGGATCGCTTCGCGATCCGCCGTCCATTTCAATTAAGCATTCCGCGCCACTCAATTTCTATTTCGTTCGTTTTGAAACAATATATATCCGTACATTCACTCCCCCAATCCACGAAACCATTCGAGCCTCCACAGTAAATTCATTTAATAAATTAAGCACGAAACGTCGCGTGCGCACAAAATGTCGCGTACGCACGAAACTAACATTTCAAAACAACAGGCATTGATTAAGAATCCTATAAATCATCCTAAGTCTAAACATATTTCTATGAGATATCACTTTGTTAGAAATGAAATAGCAGCGGAAGCTATGGAGTTTGTCTACACTACTGATAAAGAGAATGCAGCTGCTATGCTAACTAAGGCTGTAGGAAAAGATAAGCTAAGTCTTTGCGCAAGAAAGGCAGGTCTAACTAATTTTCTTGCAGGTAGAAAAAGTGGTACAGAAAAAGCTAAGGAGGAGGAACCTAAGGAGAGCACTATCACTCATGAAATCAAGAAACGAAAGATGAGTGACGCAGTGGAAAAATCTGAGTAATATACTCTCGGAGTACTATTCCCAACCTTGGTCCTTTGGAAAAAACAAACAGGTTCGGGAAAATGTTACTGGCGGTTGGACTTCCGAACCTTTACGGTTCACGAACATGTATACGTTGGAGTGCGCCGCCTTTGATCACTCAAAATTTTTGACTTCAAAATCACAGGTGCATAGTTACGAGGTACACGGTCCTGTATGATTCCGTGGTACGCCAGTGGCGCGTCATCTGTTCATTTTAATCTTTTAAATGGTCTTGTACGGACCATTTTTTGAAACGTACACATACGATTTCGCCAAATGTACGATTGGATCTTAATTACGTCATTGGAATTTACCGAAATTGACCGCAAAATATTTCGACGAAGGTTGTGGTCAACAGTAGTTCGAAAGTACGGAAATCACCGCAGAATAGAATAGGAGTGTTAGTTTTTGGTGCGATTCCGGGTACACCGATTCGCATCGTATCGTTTGTGTTTGATAGACAAATCGATTTGCTTAGTATAGGCGATATTTTCGGGAGGGGAATCGTAGCGGGATTTTGTCAGTTTTCAGTTTCCAGTTTTTTCTGAACATGCAGTTGTCCCCCACGTCTTATTGTGCGGTGGACATTTTACACATGGCAGATTGTGATTGAACCGCCACTTAGGAAGTGTGATAGCTCTAGGCTATTTAGTCGTGTGCTTAGAAGAAGACAAACATCATTCACAGAAGCGAAAATTACAGAAGAAGCAACCACCTTTATTGATGGGGACAATCTGTCCATTTTGTTTACAATCAAATTGTATTCCTACTTCTTTATAATGGGAATATACAAATCTGTCTAAAACAATTATGTGTCTGTCTTATCTCTACCCACTCTAAATTCTGATCAAGCTGCTGGGTCATTTGTTTTATCTGAGCATTGTGTTATTCTGCTCCAGAGTCGGAAGTCTTTGGCGCTCAGATTTATCTTTGTCGCTCGTAATGGCCGACCCCGCGTATCAATAAAGTCAAACGATCCTGGAAGGATCAATGTATGACCGTCGATTTCTCTCAGTGAGAATCGGACAGCCAGTAACTATTTACCTAGGATTGTTGAAGACATCAGCGAATTACAGGATCATTAAATGCCACAAAGTCTAATAGTCTAAAAAATTGCCCGACAAGATTGGTTAGCTTTATCTTTGCAATTTTTGTGTCCTCCATTGCACCACAGAATACAGGAAGCCTCTAGATAGTATTTAACTAACCCCCTTCAAGCCACAACCACTGCTGCTCAAGAAGGCAAACTGACAATTTAAATGCACCACTGTGCAGCTAAGACTCCCTTGAGTCTGTAGCAAAAAGAATCACTGAAAATGGCCAACCAGCGGATAAGTTATTATCCGGCAAAAATGCCAATTTATATAACCTCTCAAAGAGAGAGAAGAACATCTACCAAATTTTTCTAAGTCCTAGCTCCCTCTCACAACCTCTATCTACTAACTATTCGAACCAATCAGAGTACTGTACCGTATATAAAAGTACTACTGCCGATGTACCTTTTGTACGACCTTTGTACGACAAGGCCATTAAGGGAATGCGTGCCATTTTCCACTCGTCCGTACGTTCCTCGGAATTCGCGCGACCGAATGTCATCTCTCCACGTGGCGCCAGGTCATGCCACGTCACTAAAGGCCAAAGTGACCATCCCGAGATTTCAGCGAAGATGTGCGCTGTTAGATTTGACTCGAAATGCAATCTCAACCGTTATAAATACTTGCGCGATATTTGTTTCATTGTCGAAACAAAATGCGCGGTATCCGTTTCAAATTAGTACTGTACTTCGTACTTGGTGAAATTCTATCTATGCATGCCGTATAGAATTTCAGTAAAATGAATTTGTTCTCATCTTAACGAATATATATCTATCACATACTATAGCATTTAGCAATGGTCCTAATCTTATAGGATAAAGGTGACCGCTATTGGTCAACTTGACACACGACAGGTATCGGGATCGAATCTCGGGTCTGTCTGGTTTATTTTTAGTAACTTACTAAAAATAACTGCATGTTTGAACTAAAACAGCCATGGATCAACCACCCTCTCTATCCTTCAGTGACTACAACAAGTATGGGGGCTAAAGGGTGGAGGCACGCTGTCCGTCCTTTTCTTTTCTTTTTATACTAATATATTTAAACCTAGAAAATACTCTAGAAATCTATTAATTTCAACACTCCCATTATTTTCTAGTCTAATTTTACCTTTAGTTTTAGTCCACATTTTTCTCTACAATATTTCAATTTAGGAGAGGGCACTTGTTTTGTCATCGTATCAGCCACCATTTCCTCATCATATCTATATACAAGATTCACAATCTTATTCTCAACCTTTTCCCTCACAAAACTCAATCTTATGTCCATATGCTTAGCTTTAAAATGATGTTTGGGATTAGCTGCAATTGCAATGGCAGCTTGATTATCACAAAACACTTCATGCACTCCCTCCTTCATATACCCCAATTCTTGCAGCAAGGATTTGACCCACATCAACTCTTTCACAGCAGAACAAGAGGCCATGTATTCAGCCTCCATAGTAGACTGAGCTACCACCTTTTGTTGCTTACTGCTCCAACAGCATGCACCTTCCCCAACATACAATACATACCCAGAAGTGCATCTTCTCATAGGTGCGTCCCCATAACTGGCATCAATCCAAGTAGTGATGTCAGTGTGCTCCCCTCCCAAATGCAACCATAACTCTCTAGTTCCCACCAAATATCTCATGACTCTCTTGGCTGCCTCCCATTCTTTCTTCTTAGGATCATTAAGACTCCTACTGAGTACTCCTACTGTTGCCGCTATGTCCGGCCTGGTACAGTTCATAAAGTAGATTAAACTTCCTACAACCTGCTTGTAAGGAATAGACTTCATAAACTCTCTCTCCTCTGGACTCATTTGATCATCTAAGATCATCACTCCTCTTTCTACACTCCCATCACTTATTTTTTTCAAGTCCATGGGAGTGGTACAACTGTTAGCAGTTTCCATCTGGAATTTCTCAAGCATATTACCTATTGCTTCTTTCTGAGTAAGTCTGATAATCTTCTTCCCCCTATCTCTCTCCATTTGAATCCCCAAAATATATCTTGCCTCCCCTAAATCCTTCATATCAAAATCGGCTTCTAAAATCCTTCTTTAACTTATTGATCTTTTCCAAAGATTTACTCAACACAAGCAGATCATCCACATAAATTGCAATAAAAATGACACCATTCTCATCTTCAAACATATAGATAGAATGGTCAGAGCTGATACGGATATATCCCAGACCGGTAAGAAACTCATCTAGTTTCTTATTCCACTGTCGGGGAGCCTGCTTCAGTCCATATAAGGACTTTATGAGCCTGCAGACTTTGCTCTCTTCTCCTTCTTCCACGAACCCCTCGGGTTGTCTCATGAAAATTTCTTCCTCTAACTCACCATTAAGAAAAGCAGTCTTAATGTCCATCTGGTGTATTTCCATGTCTTCCGCTGCTGCCAGACTGAGGAGAATCCTTACTGATGGGAACCGAACAACTGGAGCAAAGGTCTCCTCATAGTCAATCCCCTCCTTTTGGGTGAACCCCTTCGCTACCAATCGAGCCTTATATCTCTCAATGGTATTATTTGGGTTCAGTTTTAGTTTAAATACCCATTTACACCCAATAGGTTTTCTGTCTAGAGGACAATCCGCTAGTTCCCAAGTATTTGCTTCCATGATAGAAGCCATCTCATCATTTATGACTCTAATCCATCTTTCTTTCTCTCGACTATTCACTGCCTCCGAGTAAGACTGAGGCTCATCTAGGTGAGATAGCTTAGTTACCTTGTGAGCGGCTTGTTTTTCTTGTATTTTTTTGCTGCTACTCTTTCCTCCCTCAAACTCCGAAGCTGGAATGGATGGAAGTCTTGGATTTCTTCTCACTGTCTCATCGGCTCCCATGTCTATGGAAGCCGGTTCTTGTCCCGCTTCTTCTATCTCCTCGAAGTTCATAAAAGTATGTGAGGTTTCCAGTGAGTCTCTTGTATCTTAGATCTCCCCTGAATCTGCAATCACGGTTTAACTCAAGTCCTTTTCTGGAACGACCGATTTCTCTTCACTTTCGGACTCAAATCTGATTCTTATCTTTTTTGTATATTTGAAGGGGTCAAATGACTTCCCTTCATCCATGACAACTAAGTGTTTGACCAGAATGATATCTTTCTTTGCTAAGTCATAGACTCTATATCCCTTAACATCCTCATCATATCCCACAAAGTATCCAGGTTTTCCCTTAACATCTAGTTTTTAGTTTTTCCTATCCGTGTCAAGACTGTAAACTTGGCTACCGAATACTTTAAGGTGTGAGATATCTAGTTTTCTTCCAACCCATCTCTCATAAGGTGTCACTCTCTTTACAGTTGAGGTAAGGACTCTATTCTTAATGTAGTTGGCACAGTTCATTGCTTCTGCCCAAAATCTCTTTCCTATTTTCTTGTCTGCCAACATAATGCATGCACTATCTTCTAGTGTTCGATTTAACCTCTCAGCTACCCCATTTTGTTTCGGGTGATATGGTACAGTTTTCTGGTGCTGCACTCCCTCATCTTTCAGATATTCCTCAAACTGATTAGAGGTATATTCCCCCCCATTATCACTCCTTATCCTCTTAATGGGGGTTTCATGCTACTTCTCACTTCAGGCTTTATATTCTTTGAAGTAAGTTGATGCTTCAGACTTTGTTTTAAGAAAGTAGACTCTAGAGTATCGAGACCAGTCATCGGTTTTTGTCATCATAAACCTCTTTCCTCCAATCGAAGGTACTTTTGCAGGTCCCCAAATATCTGTGTGGACCAAATCTAACACTTTCTCACCTCTGTATGTGGCGGCTTTGGGAAAGGGGAGTCTGTGAACCTTACCTTGAGCGCAGCCACTACAATTATCCATCATTTCATTATCCCCAAACTGAATGCCTTCTACTACTCCAAGCTTTTTCATTTCCCTCAATCTATCAAAATGCACATGCCCCAACCGCTTATGCCAAATCATCAACCTAGGAACACCAACATAGTAAGCATTCTTTTTTTCATTACTCAGGTTAAGCCTAAACATTCCTTGGCTACCCTTATCTGCTGTAAAGTAAACTTCATCCCCATACTTAGCTGTAAAGACTCTCTTTCTAGTGAAGGTATCAAACTTTTTGTCATCTAATAAAGACGTAGAGACAAGATTTTTACTCAACTGAGGAATGTAGAGTACATCTGAGAATGTACGTATAGAAGTCTTACCCTCCACTAAGACTTTTAGATCTACTGAGCCCACTAGATCTGTAGTAACCACTCTCCCATCCCCATACTATATCTCTACAGTAGGGATCTTTGTTAGCTTAGTGAAAAGTTCTTTATCACGACACATATGCATGGATGCACCTGAGTCGATAATCCATCCTTCCTGTGGAGCTTCCCGAATTGCTCCTTCTGGGCACACTTCTGTCTCCGAGGGATCTCCTTCTCCTCCAGACTCTCGTCAAGAAGAAGCTCCCCATCCTCCTCAGAGGACTCATCCTCGGTTTCTCCTATCACTTTAGTAACCACAAGTGCCTTTTTCTTCCATCCGGAAGAACATCCTCCACGGTTCTTTTGGAGCCTCAGCTCCGACAGCTTGACACAATCTGCGATAAAGTGTCTCGGCTTTTTGCAAAAATGACACAAACCCTTTGGGGGCCACGGTCCCCCTGAATTATCTTTTTCCCCCCTATAAGGTTTTTTCGGGTCCTTCCCCCATCGGTCTCCTCTTGCTGCTAGAGCTTGAATGCTCTTTCCTCCTCTCCTAATCTCCATTGTGTTTTCCAGCACAAGTATCATCATGACCACTGTGTTCCATTTCCATGAACTATCAGGCATTTCCTGTACTCGATACACTATGTTCTCGAACTCATCTGGTAACTTCATGATAAGAGTGTTAACTTTCATTTTCATTGTACTTGTCCACCCGGCACTTTCCATCTCCATATACAAACAAGAAAGATCATTACAGTAATCTAACATCTTTCCTCTTTTGTAAGTGTAACTCACTAGCTTTTGCTCAGCCAACTGGAGCTCCTGAATAGTTCCAGCTCTATAAATCTCCACCAAACTCACCCACAACTCCTCGGCCTTGTAAATGTGAAGATGAGGAGTGGCCAAAGCTTGAGTGAGGTGCCTCAGAATGAAGTTTTTGGCAGCCATGTTTACATCCTCCCACATTTGAGTATCGTTCTCCGCGGTTTTCACGGTCGCCGCTCCCGGTACTGTTGCAATAGGAGAGAGGGGTGTCTCCTTCCCTTTCCCCTTTTCGGACACACTGCTGTCTCCATCATCTGCCTCCTCCGCTGAGGCAGCCGTTGCTGCAGGAAACCTTACTCCTCTAAATCGTGGTGGAGTTTCCGAAGGTGGACGTTTCAGTTGTCCACTGACGATACCCCAGTATCGTTTTTCGCACAAAGCTCCCATCATCAGGGCTTCCCAATAGATGAACCCAGATCCATTGAAGGTGGGCACCCTACAGGGTGGGCCCATAACCTGCAATTCTGTGTCCTCCATTGGACTACAGAATACAGGAAGCCTTTAGATAGTATTTAACTAACCCACTCCAAGCCACAACCACTGCTGCCCAAGAAGGCAGACTGACAATTTGACTGCACCCCTGTGCAGCTTGGACTCCCTTGAGTCCGTAGCAAAAAGAATCACTGAAAACGGCCAACCAGCCAATAAGTTATAAGCCGGCAAAAATGCCAATTTATACAACCTATCAAAGAGAGAGAAGAACATCTACCAGATTTTTCTAAGTCCTAGCTCCCTCTCACAACCCCTATCTACTAACTGTACGAACCAATCAGAGTACTGTACCGTATATAAAAGTACTACTGTCGATGTACCTTTTGTACGACTTTTGTACGACAAGGCCATTGAGCGAAACGCGTGTCCATTTTCCACTCATTCGTACGTTCCTCGGAATTCCCGTGACCGAATGTCATCTCTCCACGTGGCGCCAGGTCATGCCACGTCACTAAATGCCAAAGTGACCATTCCGGGATTTCGGCGATGATGTGCGCCGTTGGATTTGACTCGAAATGCGATCTCAGCCGTTATAAATACTTGCGCGATATTTGTTTCGCTGTTGAAACAGAATGCGCGGTATCCGTTTCAAATTAGTACTGTACTTCGTACTTGTTGAAACTGTATCTATGCATGCCGTATAGAGTTTCAGTAAAATGAATTTGTTCTCATCTAAACGAATATATATCTATCACATACTATAGCATTTAGCAATGGTCCTAGTCTTTTAGGATAAAGCTGACCGCTATCGGTCAACTTGACGGACGGCAGGTACCGGGATCGAATCCCGGGTCTGTCAAGTTTATTTTTAGTAACCTACTAAAAATAATTGCCTGTTTTAACCAAGGCAGCCATGGATCAACCACCCTCTCTATCCTTCAGTAACTACAACAAGTATGGGGGCTTGAGAGAGGAGGTGGAGGCAGGCTGTCCGTCCTTTTCTTTTCTTTTTATACTAACATATTTAAACCTAGAAAATACTCTAGAAATCTATTAATTTCAACAAACGTTAAATGTTACTTCACATGTTTTTGTTGAGTCTTTCCACATTATCG
Source organism: Zygnema cylindricum (assembly GCA_037447655.1). NCBI lineage: Eukaryota > Viridiplantae > Streptophyta > Zygnematophyceae > Zygnematales > Zygnemataceae > Zygnema > Zygnema cylindricum. Next base: position 194,988 of record JBBHKE010002584.1, on the reverse strand, counting down.
GAGAACATATAAAAACAGAATTTGCAAATTTTCCAGAATGCAATTTTCATCACAATACTCTTAGATGTACCAAGTTCAAAATCGTGTGTGACCATTGCTAAAATCCACACTAATTTTGGTATAATTCTTTGGAATTCTCATGTTTTCTATATATATTGCCTATTATTCGCCTAATTCACCTTGGAAGAGTAGCTCTCCTCTCTCCTCTCTCCTCTAGCTTACAATTTACAAAGACAATAAAGTCCACTCTAATTGTGGTGAAAGGTGAAAAAAAAAAGAACCGGAACCGTCTTTTGAAGGATATGAAGAACCTAGCGGGCCAATTTTACATTTATTGAATTTTATATTTATTCGACAGTGAGGCAACAAATACTACGAGAACTATGAAGAAAGTTGTGAAAAATGGCTATTATGAAAAGATCGATAATAAACTCAGAGCTCACTTACAAATAATTATGGCAGCAGAAGCATTCAGATTACAAAACATTAAATCAACATTGAAGAGACATTTCGGAAAAATTCTCACATTAACAAAAAAAACCGAAATTACATAATCTCTTCTATCTCCTTTTATTCCTCCAATTTTTTTTTACACAGGTCCATAGTATCCCTTAAATAACACACCAGCCATGGCGCGGCACGTGTAAGCGTGCGCCGCCGAAAAACCTCTAAAAATCTGCCACCTGTCTGCAGATTAAGCTAGAACACTCTAAATTTCACTAAGGACTCAAACATTGCAAAAGGACAAATATTTCGCGAAACAAACATAATAGAACTTTATCGAAAAGTACGTAAAAGTACTTTCGACACATTCTAGAAAGTACTGTGCTTCGCGAAATTGAACCGATTCTGCCCGCCTACGATTCTTTCAATGAATCGTAACATATTATGTATATGTATGTAAGTAAATTTTTAAAATAATTATATATATATAAAAACAAATGGTTATTTCCATCAAAATCTTTGTGGTATTCTAGATTTCCTTGAGCACAAAATTTCTAAGAGCAAAATTAATTTTAATTTTTAAGGCTGCTCTAATTTGCGGTTAAAAAGCTTTTACTATTTTTGCCTTCAAAAATTAACGTCACAAATTTATGTCTTTCGACATCCTCTGAAAATTTCCGGACACCAACGTTGATCCAAAAAGTGTATTTTCTATTGTTTATTGACCGAAAAACAGTTTATATTTCATATTTCGTATTTCGTTTTACATAAACTTCTTATAGTCGTTTTTTACTTTTTCGGGTGAAAGGATAATCATTTCCAATCGAAAAGAAAACCCGTAGCTTAATTAATTATTGTAATTATTATTCATTTTTGTAAGTGATTGAAACCTCATAGAAACCCATAAAAAAGCAGGAAAAAAACTCACATGCAAAATTTTTTCCGCGAAAAAATCTCCATCGGGCAAGTCGTCGGTGTTTCCCAATCCCATTTTAAGTCTTCCCTTACACTCCAATTTCCCCCTTTAATAGCGATTTTATCCGCTTTTACACCAAATACTCCTTTTTTTGTGTGACTAACGTCACAATGTTGTATTTCCTTTCCTCGAGTCCACGCTAAAAGTCGAGGTTTCGAATTATAGACCCATTTTCCCTCTTTCCCTAGTCATCTAAACTTCGTTTTTACCTTTTCTAATTCGCTTCGAGTGAGAATTTTTGAACCCGGGATCAGAAATTTCAAAACCGGAGCTTCTTTTGGCGCTTTTCTGACACGATTTTCCACACTAATTCTCCCTAACTTGGAGGGTATATAGAGGAGGTTAATGTGACTTCCTGTCACACCTGATTCTTTTCCATTTGAATAATTTTCATTTAATTCTTTTTCATTTGATTCTTTTTCATTTGTCATTTCAACCGAAGGGAGAGAAACTAATAATGTATTATAAAATAAATATACCCAAGAATCTAAAGGTCCCGGATGGCATAAATTAATGCAATTTTGGGATCTTCCCCCATTGTAATACAAAAAAATAGTTGATTTGTTTCTCTTTTCGACAGCTCCACCGACATCTAAATAGAGTCCACCCCATTTATTGGTCAACTCTTTTGCAATTATATTTTGGCGGGGTCGGTTTTGCTCTATTGTTTTTTTGTCATTTTTGGGGTCTCGAGGAAATTTTTGGCCAGGAGCCGGGCAGGCAAGAACTGCCACAAATAGAAAAGTGGAGGGAGAGAGAGAGAGGGATAGGGAGAGAGAGAGGGAGGGAGACAAAGTAAGTAACGCAGGGAATGAGAGAGGGAGAGAGGGAGGGAGAGAAAGGGGAGAGAGGGAGAGAGGGAGGGAGAGAAAGAAAGAAACGAAGGGAAGGAGAGAGGGAGAGAGGGAGAGGGAGAGAGAGAAATAAAATGAATCTTTTCAATTGATATTAATGTGCCATTCAGTGACTTTTAAATAAACAAAACGAAAAAAGAACAAAATATAAATCGTAAGAACAGCAAAAAGACGATTTTCCATCGTCTCTTGAAAAAAAAAAATGTGCAGAAATAAGTAGCTGTTAGAAACAACCGCGAACAAATTCCAATTTCAATTTATTTATTTAGTTATTTAGTTATTAATGTATTTATTTATTTACTTAGTTATTTGTCGTTACATTGCCAGAAAACGTTAAAATTTTAATAGTTACTTGTTTTTGTAAATAACCACAAAAAATGTTGTTCCACAGCCTCTTGCAAATGTAAAAACGCAAAAAAAAAAAAAAAAAAAAAAAACTGAGTTTGTATTAGAAGCTTTTTAAAAAGAGCATTGATTACTTAAACTGGTAATTCTCACGCGGAAAATGTTCCACGCCAACTGTTAAAATGACTATGTGAAATTCCTTAAATTGACAAGCCTAGAGCAGCGCCACTCAATACCACTCCCTGTTCATCTCCGTTTTTTTTCTCCACACTATCTATGAACTAAACCCTCCCTTCGAATTTTTGAAGGTAAAACAAATAAACATAATTAGTCATTAGTGAGAAACACCCCTAGCTTCCAAAAAATGTACTCACAACAATTAGTGAGATGTTTTTACTGTTACTACAATTGCAAACTTGTTAAGTCAATCCACACTAATTGTTGTTGTGCAATGGGAAACACTAAATTCTTTCCCGTATGCTAAAAAATTGGGCATCACCTATTTCTACTTATCGCAAAATACAAAATAAAAAAAAGCTATCCGCATACAAAAAAAATAATAATAATAATAGAAACAAAAATAAAAGAAAAGAAACCATTCTTGTGGTTTTCCTTGGGGCCATAAAGAGGATTTATTTATTTTTGTCGACTTAAGTTGAGATATTAAAATTCACCATCATTTTGAAAACCTAACAATACCCTGAAAAAAGCATACGAAAGCCATTCAAAAAATCCAAGAAAACCTCAAAAAAAACAAAAAAAAACAAAAAAACAAAAAAACAAAAAAAAAAAAAAAATATCACCATCGGGATTACTCCTGTAAATAACTAGAGTTTTCGGATAATGCTTTCTCAACCAAATGTAAGATGCCAAAAGATTTTTCTCGAAACTTTTCTCATCCACACTAGTTTTGGTGTGGGTCAAAACCACCACAGTAGGCCTCCAAGAGGACACCGCCGTATACCACGGAGCTCCGTTTTCCTTGTGAGGAACTCGCCTAGCATTCAAATCTCGGTTAAGGACAAACCGTACGGGAACCGTACGACCTCCGAGAATATCCCCACAATATCGATATCCGGAACAAAACTTTTTTTCTTTTCCACCATCCCACATGGAACAACCATCCGGGAAAAGATTGGTGACAAGAGGGTTTTCTGGAGAACCAAACAAAACAAAAAAATAAAATAAGCATTAAACAAAAGAACTCTTAACCCTTAGTACAGGGTTGAAAAGACGGGAGGGAAAATTGGGAAAAAAATATTGTTTTATAAACTCCAGTCTCTCAAAACACCTGTGTGTGAGAGACTTTTAGACTTAGAAATATTTTTGAAAGTCTAAGTTCGAAATGTACCGAATTTAGTGTGGCAGTCAGACACATGTCAACAGGACATTAATTTAGATGGGAAGGTTCGCGTACGAGCAATTTGAAGACGTCAGATTAATATCCAAAGATGCATACACAAAGCGGACAACCCGGAATGACTACATGGAATGAACAATGTCGGTAGAAATACCGGTTATTGGTAGAAGAGATTCGCGGATCACATAGTACAGATCAGGTGGTCCGTAACAGTAAACCTTATTGGTAGAGTAATAATATAGGACCACTTGCGCAGTCAAAAAACTACAAGGATGACATAGTGGAAAGTAAAGGTGTCGGTGGAATGTTTTCATCTGAGTACAACATGTCATATTCGGATTATGTTTTAGTATGTACAATGTAGATTGGAATCTTACGAGGACAAACCAGTGTTTTTCGCAACGTAGTATAGTACGTAGAAGTAGGTAATTTAGTAGGACAATACGACACTGTACTACACCACGTTCTAATTGGTTAGTTAAATAGTTATTGAGATCTGTTGTATAAATTAGGACTTGGTGAAATATAAGAGAACTTGTAGAAGTTCACGAAGGAAGTAAAGTGACTTTATGGCTCTCTTTGTGTGTGTTACTTTGTACCTGATCAGAGTTTGGGTGTGAAACTCTATCAGATTGTTGAGCTGAGTGTAAGCTCTAAGTGAGCTATGTTTTGAGTCAAAGGGACTCATTGGTGATTAAGTATCAGTCGGTCAACGTTGACCACTAGTGAGGTACTTTTGGGTGGTCTTTTGCTTATCTAATGGGAGACACTAGAACAACAAAAAGCATGAATCAACGAAAGAAAATGATGGTAAAAATGGGATCTCTTTGAAAACCTTTATTGATTGAATTTAATGTCAATGTTTTAATACGATATTCTTTGGTTTTTCTTCCCCATTATTGCTTCAATATCGTGTATCACTGTCATGAGAATTACCATTCTTTCGCCACTCAACATTGTCTTTTCGGATCACAATTGTCGAATTTCAGTTAAAATCGACCAATCGAAAAAACAAGCCATTCTTACCTTTAAGCTCCAATCACCTTTTCTTTCCACTGCCAGACTTATTATTCTGTCTCAGCCTCTCTCGCTCTCTCTCCTTCCCTCCCTCTGTCCCTCCCTCCCTCTCCCTCCTTCCTTTCTCCCTCACTCCATCTCTTGCTCCCTCTCCCACTTGTCCCTCCCTCACTCCCTCCGGCCTCCCTCCCTCCCTCCTCCCTCCCTCCTTCCCTCCTCCCTCCTTCCCCCCCTCCTCCCTCTCTCCTCCTCCCTCCTCCCTCCTCCCTCCATACAAGTTTGTTTTCTTTGCAGACAGCCTACCGGACGCATTGAGCAGGCTGAAGAGCAGGTGTCGCTCCATGCCCCCACCCATATATCTCTCCCTCCCTCTCGCTCCATTCCTCCCTCCCTCTCCCTCCCTCCCTCCCTACCAGGCGCGTCGGCCAGCAGGTTGAAGAGCAGACGGCGTTCCATGCCCCAGGCGAGCTCGTCGCCTACTACCAAGATGCTCGCGTCCCTCCCGTACGCCGCGCTCATCACCCTGGAAAACGCCAATATAAGTAAATACAAAGTATAAAGTATAACGTACAAAGTATAAAGTATTAAGTATAAAGTACGAAGTATAAAGTACAAGGTATAAAGTACAAAGTACAAAGTATATGGCATTAAGTATTAAGTGTAAAGCATAAAGCATAGGGAGAGGAGAGAGGGGACAGGGGAGAGAGACACGTGCAATGGAATATGAAACGAAGGCTACACCGGAGCAAAGATGGAATGGGGACAGGAATGGGCACAGACATGGAACATACAAAATGGAACATGGGCGCGGAACGGTCACAGACACAGACATGGAAGGGAAACAAAAGCCAAAAATGGCAAAGAATCAGAGACAGACACAGAAATAGACATGGACATGCACACAGATACTTGGGTGGAATGGAAACAGAAACGGAGACAAAAATGGACACAGAAACGGACATAAGAATGGAAAGGAAACACACTAAGACGAAAACAGAAATGGACACGGAGACGGACACGAGAATGGAAAAGAAAAGGAGAAAGACACAAACACGGAATGGGGACAGAAATAGAAACATGAACTGAATCAAAAAAACTAAATTGTGCATGAAAATAGGCATGCCACAGAGTGAAGATAGAACAGAGACAAAAGTATGGAACGGAAATAGAGACGACAGGTTAAATCGTGGTAGAAACAAAAACGTAGATAACAATGGAAACATAAACACGAAGGGAATAGAAAGGGTGAAACAAACAGACAGTCATGGACACTTAAACGGAAAGTGAAACTGGAATGCAGAAACGGAAACAGAAAAATTAAAGGAAGTAGAAGAAGTAAAATAACGAAAATGGATCTCCAATCAGAGTTGGAAAGAGATTCATAAGTAGAATCGGAAACAGCACCAGCATCAAATTTGTGAACATTTGTCGAAACGTTGTTTCAAATTCTTATCGTAGTGTTATCGACACTTAGACATTGTGATTTGTGACAGGTTGAGAATCAACTCTAAAGATTCACGTTTCCAATAAACATTAAAAAAAAAAAACTACATAGGCAAGCGAAAAATAAAACACCGATTCTCTCAGGAAGCTCCAAATATTGCACTTGAACCAATGTCAATGTCAATGTCGGTGCCAGTATCAATACTAATGTCAATATCAATGCCAATGCCAATGCCAATGTCAAAATCAATGCCAATGCCAATGTCACAAGACACCTTTCACAGTGATTACTGTAGATCTACATATGGTGTATAAGACAAAAAAGTGAATCAAAATATTACATTTAACGTTTTTTTGCCTGTTTTTGTTTTAAACGGCGAGACTAGAATAAACTGAAAATCTAAAATTCCGCTTCAAAAAAGCCTCCAATTTTCAAGATTTCTGAGAGCCAAATTCTTAGAATTTAGAAATCACAAATAAATCAATTAAATGAGTAAAACACACACACACACATCTGAAAGAAACTAATAATCCAAATTACCCAGATACTAAAGACGAAATTCCTCTTCCCTTAGAAAAGAAAAACTCAGAATTCCTTTCCCGACAAAAAATGCATTCTCACAATTTCCCCTTCCCTCTACCCCCTTCCAGTCCTCCCACCACCCCACCACCTTTCTCTCCCACTCTCACCGACAAAATTTGTCGTATTTGAGTTTCTCCCACGGACAAATCGGAACCTTCCATTCCCATTTTGTCTCCTCCAAAACCTCCTCCGGAATACTTGTTCCGTTCGACTCCCTGATTGGCGCATTTTCGGCGTCACATTGGTCACCCATTCCGTACAATTCGCGAATCCAGGGGATCCTGCGCCGTACAGCCGTACGTTCCCACGTGCCACGCCTTCGGTAACAGCTCAAAGTGCCACGTAAGAAAGCCGCGCCTTTGTCTGTAGTCACCTGGGATCCTGGGACACCTGTCACGCCGTCCATGCGGCGGGACAGGAGTGGGAGAGGGAGCGATAGGGAGAGGAGGGAGAGGAGGAGAGGGAGGGGAGACATTGTGGAGGGAGAGAGATGAGAGACGGGAGGGAGGAGAGAGTAGCTCATTGAGAGTGCTTTGGAAATGAAAAAGAGTGCACGAGATGGTGAGAGGAGATTTGTGGTCTTTTCGAGTGCGAGTGGTCAATTTAACAATTTTGCTGTCTGTCCGTCTGTCTGTCGGGACCTTCGTAGATTATTTGTCGTATTCAGGCAGCAGGTTTTAGGTCGGTGAATGTACAACTATGCGAGCACTAAGAATTAACAATAGATGACCAATTTACAATTAGTGTAAAAATAAATACTTGAATTTTTTGAAATTGTAGACGAATTGACTTTTCTTCAAACTAATACAATAGCGATCTATAATGCATTTATTGTAAGATTGCTGTCATCTTTTATTAACAATACATAAGGTTCGCTGTATTTTTCTATGAATTTTACTGATGTACACTTTACATTATCTGTGATAAATTTTACATAAGAACTATTTTTCATATAGAAATAGTCGTCTCTTTAAAATTTGCTATTTGCTATTCCTGCAGCTTAACGATCTTGGCTTGAGAGCCGAAAGCACTGTTTCCGGCCACTGTACTTTCCGTACAGTGGTACAGTGGTACACTGGAAATTTTGCAAGGTTCCCGCCCGGGCACCTCGGATTTTTAGGGTTAGATCTTTAGGGTTTTTTCGTTGGTTGTGTTTTTCTTTATGAAAAAAAATAAACTAATGAGTTGCAAACCCTAAACATATTTATCCACACGACGTTCGCGCGGCGCGACGCGTCGTAAAACGAAATGAATGTGAGACTCTGCCCCGCATGTCCCACACGTTGTCCGTACCACGAAAATTGCACGATTCCCACTAGAAATGGATGATGAATGAGACGAGGAAACGAATAATTCCGTACCATTCAGGCCTCAGAAAAACAAAATCAGAGGCGACAAACAGGTCGACCGCTGGAACAGGTCGACCGCTCGGTTGTCAACCTTTTTGGAGCGTAGTGACGGACAAAACATACGGTCAAGTGCGTCAAAACTTAACAACTGTGGTCATAGATGTCCAATTCGTACGGATTTGGACTTTTTTACGAAAACTACGTAGTATTCGTTTGTTTCGTAGCTTTCGTAAATTTCGTACGTCTCAAATGTACGGAAAATTGTACGAACATTTTTAAAAAATGAGACGGTGGTTCATTTGCGCGCGCGTATTTTTTACCTATCCTCCACTCCGTCTTCAGAAGGAAGCCGCCGTCGGAGACGCCGTAAATTCCGCTGCTCGCCGCTACAGTAGTTCGTTGCATATTTTTATATGAGCGGCGAGCCGCGGAATTTATGGCGACTCGCACGCGTATTTTTACATGTGCGGCGAGCCGCGAAATTTATGGCGTCTCGCACAAGTATTTCTATATGAGCGGCGAGCCGCGGAATTTATGGTGTCGCACGCGTATTTCTATCTGAGCGGCGAGCCGCGGAATTTATGGCGTCTCGCACGCGTATTTTTACATGTGCGGCGAGCCGCGAAATTTATGGCGTCTCGCACAGGTATTTCTATATGAGCGGCGAGCCGCGGAATTTATGGTGTCGCACGCGTATTTCTATCTGAGTGGCGAGCCGCGGAATTTATGGCGTCTCGCACGCGTATTTTTATTTGAGCGGCGAGCCGCGGAATTTATGGCGCCTCGCACGCGTATTTTTATATGAGCGGCGAGCCGCGGAATTTATGGCGTCTCGCAGTCGTATTTTTATCTGAGCGGCGAGCCGCGGAATTTATGGCGTCTCGCACGCGTATTTTTACATGAGCGGCGAGCCGCGGAATTTATGGCGTCTCGCAAGCGTATTTTTAACTGTCCTCCACACCGTCTTTAAGAGGACGCCGCCGTTGGAGACGCCGTAAATTCCGGCACTCGCCGCTAGTTCGTTGCACGTTTCAGTTTTTAGGGTTTTCAATATTTAAATATTTAAATTTGAAAAGTACAAAAAGTACGAATTTTACCTACGAATTTTAAAAGTTTTAAATTGTTTTATGCGCACGGAACGTAGTATTCGTTAGTTTACTCCGTGCGTTTTATGCGCATAGGACATCTATGACTGTGGTATATCATCTTCTTTTCCGGAAAACCTTTTCGGAATGCATAAATCTGACTTTGAAAAAATAGGAAGTCGTATCATGAATGAGGGTGTGTCCCCATGTGTTCTAAGTAAGGGTTTTTTCTGTCGTTTTCACAGAAAACGGGACTTCCAACAAGAAAATATTACGCCGTACGAAAAATGGGCAAAAACACAAATACATTTTGCGTCATCTTGGAACTTGAAAAGTACGGCAATTTGGCGTTATTATCATCGCGACCCACTTCCAGCTCATCTTCACACTTGTAATGGAATCAAATCGCGATCCGATTTTAACAAAAATAACACCCTATAGACGAATAGAAAGCAGGTATTGCACGCGTGAAACGTCTTCGAAAATTTTTGAACGAGGAGAATACACGTTATTTTTTTACATGCTCGTCACGCGCATGTACATACAAAAATGACAAGCATGTACGCAACAAAATTCGTTGGGGTCTCGGACCTCCACTTTCATTCATGGGTCCTTTGCAAAAATTTACAATGACCTCGTCTCTCCCTCTTTTTCATCTTTTTTCATTCGACCGCTCCTCTTTCTCTCATCTCTAAATAAGATGCAGCAATAACAGTATCAAATGAAAGATATATATTTTTTCCATTTTTTTTTGTCTCATTTTGATGACATATCGAATGATAAATGGTAAGAAAACGACATCGAGAAGCCATGGCGGAAAGTTTACGTATTGATGACGTCACAAGGTAGCATGACTTCGCAATGTCACAAAACCCTAAACATCTACAATGTCACAAAAAACTCGACGTCTACATTCTACAACCGTCGCCGTTTTTGTAGACGTCACAAATTTTAGGATGTTTCGTAGTCGTCTACATTTCGTTTCGTACTATCGTAGGCTATCGCATATTTTGTAGACTTCTACAACTATCACATATATGAAGTAATGAAGGCGCAAGTAATGATTGAC
>JBBHKE010002584.1:141963-179463 GCA_037447655.1 Zygnema cylindricum | reverse complement strand
ACCTTTTTACTTATAAAAGTACAATTTTGCATAGTCAGACGTTGTCCGTACTCCACACTCTTTTAAACGAACCTATATTATAATTTTTTACGCTAATTAAACTTTACCTTAAATAGTATAATGAAAAAATTCAAATCGTTTACTCTTTTTAACGTGATAGAGTCAAAATTTAGGGCGACCGAATTAGCGTTATTTACTCTTATTACGATTCGATGTGCAATGTACGGATATTGAGAACACGACAACGTGGCGTGATGTGACGAGATCGCACGCGCCAAAATTAAAAGTGTGATACTGTACGTTACTGTACCGGTTAGTGTTGGGTGTCGAGGACCAATTGCCGATATTCGATATGTACCGAATTTTAGGTTCCCGATAATCGATATATCGCCTCGATATATCGATTATCGAAATATCGCGATATTTAGCCGATATATCGCCGTTATATCGTATCGTCGATATATCGAGGCATTTAAAAAAAAATGAAAATTTTCACAGGTCTCCAAAGTCACGAGCCTCCGGACAAGATGACCGTAAAATCCTTGCCGAAAAGAAATACGGTTTTTTCCTGAAAGTCGGCAGAGTGAAGGAGATCTTTGAGGTACATTGACGCGGTACACTTGCAAAGTACACGTACGTAATACGCAAGTACTGATTTCCATACGAAAATGGTCGGTTCTCAAATCTTTGACGATTTTAGAGATTTGATCGTCAACTTCCAAGGACCACTCAAATCAAAACACGTATGAAAAAACCTGTTTACAGAAGATACGCGATGTTAACCGAGGCCTCTGTAATAAATAAATTTTGATGTTCGTACTATTACAGATACCTCCTCATGTAACCATACCCCAAATAAGTAATCATATGAATTACAGAATTTGTACTTTTTTGTCGGTTACATTTTGCGGCGTCTACAATTAAGTCACTGAACGAAAATCACGTCGTACGTGGCGTATCAGACAATTTGTTTTTTTGCTAAAATAACATATTATATTAAAATATAAAATATTAAATTAAAAAAAATACTATATATCGCGATATTTATCGCGATTATTTATGTTGGTCTCGGTACGATATATCGAAGAGTCTACTCGATCGATATTCAATATATCGAATATCGAAATTATCGCGATATGAATTTACTCGATACCCAACACTAGTACCGGTATAGATTAAACGACACATTGTACGTCACGCCAACACTGAAATAACAGTACACCGCGAATCGTAATTAGAGTAATGAAAAAATTAGAGTAAAAAAACAAAAAACTAACAATTAGAGTAATGAATGCTAATTTATGTGATAGAGCTCTTTCAACTATGAAGTTTACTCTAATTTATTTAATTATTCTATATTGGGTTATGTCGACGATAATTATGTGCGCGATAATTATGAACACTAAATTACGTAGATCTGTCAAAGCTGTCAGTCCGTATAGTATTGACGTCATTATGACGCTAATACTATTTGTCGCACTGAATGTCAGTTACGTCGGACCGCCGTTGAAGGTTACGTGTAAATTAAGCGCAGTTACATAATCAACTATCAATTGTTATGAACGAATGAATTACGGTTGTACTTCGAATGTAAACAGCAATTACATTGCGTTGTTTTCATTTTCATAGTACTAATGAACTCTAATATGGTCGCACTTTGGTGGCTATATTAGAGTAAATTTACTTTAATAATGTCTTTTAACTCTAATAAAGTTGCTTTCAGACGACGAAGTCGGAAAATGAACACTTATTAGAGTTAAGTTTAACTCTAAATGAGTCGCAAGTAGAAGATAATTTCACGAATCTACGTAACGCGACATATTATTGGACAACCACAATTACACGTGGCTATATTATTAACCGTAAAAACGTCAAACCTGCAAAACAATGAAAAAACACAAAAACACAAATCGTCTGTCCTCTTGGACACTTTTGCTGGAGAATTCCGTACACCTCTTTCAAAAAAATATTCCGCGGGAAATTTGACACATTCACGTTTATTTTTTGATTTTTTAAAATGTTTGAAATTTAAAACAAAATATTAAAATTTAAATTTTGAACTCACCCTGTTTTCACAATGGATTGCCGCGCTTTTTTAACCTCCCTCGTTTATAAGTTTTACATATATATGCACCTTCGGACAAACAATGGCATAACCATTTTTTATTTTTTATTTGCGTTTACTCTTACATCACTCTCTCTTTCTCGCCTACACTTTCCCCCTATAAATAGTTGCTTAGTCTTCGGATATGTGGAGATTTACAAGGATGTGGGGTAACTACACGACGAGATATAACGGCATATCTCATATCCTTGCACCTGTTGTTGAAGAGGTGATCGGAGAGATGAACAGTGTGGGGTCCGAAATGGCGAGTGGTGCAACCGAATTACCACGTGTGGAGCCACTCGTGGAAGAAGCTTCGAGCGGAGACGACAACACCGCGTGTGGAGATTTAGGGAGTCACCCTACAGCTGCTGACCCGCCGCAGTTCGCAAGGAAAAGACAACATGTTACAACCAAAAGGGACCGTTTGCGGATCTGTTAGATTCAATGTTGTAATCGGCTGTCGTGGCTTGTCGCGCGGCCGTATTATTTGTCGTTTTGTCTTTGTGGGTGGTTTGGCGTCATTATGTCTTTTAGATCCTTTCGTAGATTCCTGGTCTCGCGTAGATTCGGTTTTGCGACGACCAGGTTCAATTGTCGTTTGTTATGTACGGGTTTGTTTGGGTTGTACGTTTAGGTACATATTTTCGTTGTACTTCAGTTTTATGTTGTTTCGCGTATGGACGCGATTTGATTTGTAGGCGCTCAGTGCGCACTTTATAGTTTGGTTTGTTTTGGTTGTTTGGTTGTGTAACGTTATATTTTCAGTACTATATACTGCAGCTTAGTGGGAGGGAAAACTTAATCCTTTATGGGAGAAAATGTCCGTGAAATATATTGGCTTTTGTGGACAGCTTTCTCTTGTCTGAATGTTTTATTTTTTTGAATGCTTCCGCTGTAATCTTGCACTCTGATTTTTGTGTAAGATCCTATCAAGTGGTATGGGAGCTTGTGTGCTCCCTTGAGGTGTAGAAGTGTGGCTAGTTTGGTCGCTATGGGGAGAAAGAAGAAAAATACCCCTTCACCTTTGATGCCTTCTCCGATATTTCCGCAACCTCCGGACCCGGATCCTCCGGATCCATCCGAATCATCTTCGGATCCGGAAGTAGAAACTCCATTTGATTTCACCGGCAAAACTTTTGAGGAGACCGTTCCGATCGATCCGGTCGGTCAAAAAAAGGAGAATGAGGGGAAAAAGAAGGAGGAAGATGACGCGATGGGAGATCGTCTCCAAAAACTGATGGATGGTCTTTTCCGTTATGTGGATCAGCGAATCTCCGAGGCAAACCGTGTTACTAGATCTCCATTATTCGGAGATCCGATTCTCGATCAAAGCATCGGCGATACGGAAAGAGGTGGAGGAGATGAGGAGGAGACGAGGGAATTGATTCGAAAGGGAAAACTTCCCATCGATGATGATTCTGATCTTGACGATTGGAGTGAAGGGGACGAACCGGTTGAATCTATGTCCGACAAAATTGTCATCTTCAATGGGACAATTTATCAATCGTGGAAGAAATATATCAAAGGTCAATTTAAATTGAAACGGCTTTGGAAGGTGGTAAAAGGGGTGGACAAGATGCCTACCTCGGATCGGAGAGCTTATCGTGTGTGGACGAAGAAAAATCTTTCCGCTATCGGTGGTTTATTTCAATCATGTAGCACTTCTATACATGATCTATTCCTTACCCGAAGATTTGCCCATGATTGTTGGGTGGCTCTTGAGAATCACTTCGAAAAGAGTCTTCAAAATAAGGGGCAACACATTTATACCGATTATACCTCATTTAAGGTCAAGTCGAGTGAGTCAATCGATGAAGCCGCGAAGAGATTCAATATTATTATCGAGCAACTCGCAAACTTGGAAAAGTTCATCGATGAGAGTGATAAGGCATCGGTCTTTATCCATGCCTTACCGGAGAAAATGATACATTTGAGGGACATTCTTTTATCGAGGGATTCGAACACTTTGGATTCGATTATCACTTTCCTCAAATCCACCGAGGCGAATCGTCCGAGTTCATCAAGGGGACCCCAACCGACCGGTTCCCTCAATGTGACGACACCGGAAACGCCCGATCTAAATTATATTCGGGGAAGAGGAGGTAGAAAAGGTGGAAATCCGAGAGGAAGAGGGGGAAGAGGACACGAAAGGGCCGGGAGATCTCCTTCCCAACCCGGATATTCAGATCTAACCAATATTGCTTGCTTTCAGTGCGGCAAACTTGGTCACATGGCGGCTTCTTGCCCGGACAAGGAGCGTCAATGCCATTTTTGCGGGAAATGGGGCCATATTAGCCCCCAATGTTATTCAAAGGCTGAAAATGGAGGAGCGGGCGGTAGAGGAGGTGGCGACGGTAAAGGTAATGGCGGCGGTAGAGGTAATGGCGGCGGTAGAGGAGACGGCGGCGGTCGATACGGTGGACGTGGTGGCGGTTGCCTTGGCGGCCGCGGTGGTCGTGGAGGCCGGAATGGAAGAGGAGGAGGACACTTCATGGGTGACGATTACTTTGAGGGAGGCGACGAAGCGCAAATATTTTCCGCCCTTAACCTATCGCTTGATCTTTTGGCAGGTTCTACGCTACACGAAAAAGAGTGGATCATTGACTCAGGAGCGTCACATCACGTTTGTACCGACGCTTCACTCTTTGACGATTTTCGCGAACTCACGGTACCAAAACGAATCACTGTCGCAAGTGGACAAGTGATTTCGATAAGTACCGTGGGTACTGTACGGTTGGATTTACCAAGTTTGGACTCACGTGGGGTAGAAAAAGTTACGCAAACTCAATTAACTAATGTTTTGTACTTACCCGAAGGTTCAGTGAATCTTCTCAGTGTACCGCAGATTCAACGAGCGGGCGGCAGTGTACTTGCGTACGGAGATTCCACAATAAAAATTGTACGATCTGATGGTGTACAAATAGGTGAAGGAGAGGTCACGGATTTTATGCATAGTCGACTAAAATGGCGTCGGCCGAAATCCCAACCAAATTCTAATGGTGTTATTTCGCAAATTTCCGAATTGAAAGGTGATCTAACCTTGTGGCACCATCGAATGTGTCACACATCGGAGACGAGTTTACGACGGATGATTAAAAATAGAAGCGTAAGGGGATTAGACTTGGCGTCGGGAGAGAAAATTAACGGATGTGAGGGGTGTAGTAAGGGGAGACAAATCCGAAAGCCGCATCCGGCTAAGGATCCGATGCATCGATCTAAGCATCCGCTTGATCTTGTGCACATTGATTTATGTGGGGACGTGAAACCGGAAACGATTGGTGGAAACAAATATATTATGGTGGTGGTGGACGACTTCTCTCGCTTCACATGGGTAATATTACTTAAACACAAATCCGAAGCATTTTTACGCTTTCAAGAGTGGCATGTGATGGCCGAAAGGCAATGTGAGAGAAAGTTAAAATCTATTAGATCGGATAACGGAGGGGAATTTCTTGCTTTTGATCCTTATTGTAAAGAGTGGGGAATTTCTCATCAATATACCGCATCTTACTCACCGGAATCTAATGGCGTTGCCGAGAGGAAAAATCGTACTCTTCAAGAAATGGTACGGTCCATGGTACACGGATCCGGGAGGAGTATTCATTTATGGGGCGATGCAATTTTAACGGCGAATTATATTTGCAATCGGCGAATCACGTCGGTTTCGGGTGATAAAACTCCGTATGAGTTGTGGTATGGGCGAAAGCCTACTCTACACCACATTCGGATTTGGGGATGTCGTGCGTCGGTTTATATTCAAGCACAAAAGAGGAAGGGTAAGTTTGCATCGAGAAGTTGGAATGGTTATTTCGTCGGATATAGTGAGAAAGGGAGTCTTTATCGAGTTTATGATCTGATTCGAAATATCATTGAGGAATCAAGAAATGTGGATTTTCACAAGGACTTATTATCCACAATCTCTAGATCGGCTAATCGAAATTCTAATCTTGATTTTCATGAGAAATTTGAAATTGGTGATCTTAATGACATTGAGGGTTTGGATTCGGAAATTGAGCCGGAATCCACCTCCAATGTTAAGAGGGGGAAAGGTAAAATTAAGGAGAATGTAAATTTTGGTAACATTGGTGGGGATTGGAGAAGCGAAAATTCCCGAATGTCTTCGGACACGAGGAAATCCTCGTCTTCTAAATCAAGTGAAGCGAATATTATTGAGGAGGAACCGGCAAAGGCGGAGAAAGAATTTGAGCCGAGGAGGAGTATGCGAGAAAATAGGGTAAAGAAACCGGCTCGTCTTTCTTTTGATGGTAAGGGGAATGTGGAAAATTCATATTATTTTATTTCTGCGGAGAGAGAGGATGATTTTATTTTATAGCAATCATTATGTGAAAATAAGCCGGGCGATCCGCAATCGTATGTGGAAGCACGAAAATCATGCGATTGGGAGAAGCATTGGAAACCGGCATGGGAGCGAGAACTTCAATCTATTATTGACAACCGTACGTTTGAGGAGGTAAGCCTAACGGGGGGTAAAATGGCTATTGATGCGAAGTGGATTTTTAAAACCAAAACTGGTACATCGGGGGAAGTAGTAAAACATAAGGCTCGGCTAGTTTGCAAGGGCTTTCAACAACGGGAGGGGATAGATTATACGGAGACATATGCACCGGTTGTTAAATTTGATTCATTGAGGATGATTATTGCTATTGCCGCTGCCGGCAAAAAGCACATTCACCAAATGGACGTAGAGACGGCGTTCTTGAATGGTGACTTAGAGGAGGAGGTTTATATGAAAGTTCCGGAGGGAGTAGTGTCGAAAGAAGGGAAGGTATGGCGGCTACGAAAGTCCTTGTACGGACTAAAACAGGCACCGCGGACTTGGTATTTACGATTACACAAGGTCCTTACCGAATTTGAATTTGTCCGAACAGTTTCAGACTCTGGAGTTTACGTAAAAGGTGAGGGGGAAGATCAAATTATATTTTCTGTCTACGTGGATGATTTCTTGATGATATGTGACAAGTTGACGCGAATCGCGGAATTGAAGGAGTACCTACGTCTACATTTTAAAGTCACATATTTGGGGAACGTACGATATATTCTTGGGGTGGAAGTTTTGAGGTACGATAATGGGGATATTAAATTGTCGCAAGCGCAATATTGTAAAGAAGTACTAACAAAATTTGTTATGTTGGATTCTAAGCCGGTTTTGACTCCACTAGATTCCAAACTTCAATATCGCAAATTTGAGGAGGAGGAAACTGTCCACGTGCCCTATCGTGAGGCTGTTGGAAGTTTAATGTATTTAAGTGTGGCCACGCGACCGGATATTTCAGCCGCAGTTTCTGTCGTGAGCCGATTTTGTCAGGCTCCTAAAAAGATTCATTAGGAGGCCGTGAAGAGGATATTTCGTTATCTTGCAGATACAATCGAGATTGGTTTATTGTTCCGATCTAGACGGACATCTTTGGAGTGCGTGGGATATTGTGACGCAGATTGGGGTGGAGATTTTGACACAGGAAAGTCAACGTCTGGATATGCTTTTGTTTTTGGCGGCGCGGCAGTTTCTTGGAGTTCGCGACTCCAACCAACTGTTCCTTTAAGTTCAACCGAAGCAGAATACATGGCGGCGTGTCACACATCTAAGGCGTCGATTTGGATCAAGGAACTACTTGGCGAATTGGGGATTTCAATGGGCTGTATGAAAATATTTTCTGACAGCATGAGTTCGATGGCATTGGTGAAGAATCCTGTCTTTCACAAAAGGACAAAACATATTAGGATTCACTGGCACTTCGTACGCGATTTGGTCACCACAAAGGAAATTGAATTTTTGTACGTCTCGACATTGGAGGAAGCCGCGGATATGCTGACGAAAGCCGCGAGTCATGATGTACTTTTGAGGGGAAGACCTAAATTAGGGCTGGTGTAATGATTATAACCTTGAGAGGGGGATTGTTAGATTCAATGTTGTAATCGGCTGTCGTGGCCTGTCGCGCGGCCGTATTATTTGTCGTTTTGTCTTTGTGGGTGGTTTGGCGTCATTATGTCTTTTAGATCCTTTCGTAGATTCCTGGTCTCGCGTAGATTCGGTTTTGC
This sequence comes from Zygnema cylindricum, assembly GCA_037447655.1. Classification (NCBI taxonomy): domain Eukaryota; kingdom Viridiplantae; phylum Streptophyta; class Zygnematophyceae; order Zygnematales; family Zygnemataceae; genus Zygnema; species Zygnema cylindricum. The sequence continues at coordinate 171,299 of JBBHKE010002584.1, read as the reverse complement.
GACGACCAGGTTCAATTGTCGTTTGTTATGTACGGGTTTGTTTGGGTTGTACGTTTAGGTACATATTTTCGTTGTACTTCAGTTTTATGTTGTTTCGCGTATGGACGCGATTTGATTTGTAGGCGCTCAGTGCGCACTTTATAGTTTGGTTTGTTTTGGTTGTTTGGTTGTGTAACGTTACATTTTCAGTACTATATACTGCAGCTTAGTGGGAGGGAAAACTTAATCTTTTATGGGAGAAAATGTCCGTGAAATATATTGGCTTTTGTGGACAGCTTTCTCTTGTCTGAATGTTTTATTTTTTTGAATGCTTCCGCTGTAATCTTGCACTCTGATTTTTGTGTAAGATCCTATCAGGATCATCACGTGGATGATCGCTGAGGAGCGGGCAAACGGATACCGAAATCTCATCCCCAAAACTATCAAAAAGTTTCCCGAACAATTTTCGTGAAGCAAGGGATGTAGTAAGTCTTCCTAAAACTCATTTCCCCTATGCCTCATCAACCCACCACTCGATTAGTACTATATTTTGAGCGGGTTTCCGAGGATCTCAACCCTGTTACTATTTTATTTCATTTTGCGGCCAATACAATATGGGTCTTAAGGCCATATTGTATGTTTTGCATACAATAGGCATATTGTATGGGCGTACGGTCACCTACTTTTGAACTATGAGATTTTCACTTCAAGTGATCTCCATTGTGAGAGCACATACTAACATTTAATTTAGGGTGGCTTTCCATTAACAAAAAAGTGGGGTTGTTTACTGAAGGACATACCGTTTCGTACAAGTCCGTACCTTTTTTTTTCCAAGTTCAACGTAACGGTTCGCGATTAGCGACTAAGTTAAATGTCAGGATGTGCTCTCACAGTGGAGCTCACGTGAAGTGAAAAACTGCCTGCGAGAAGCCATTTTATTTACATGTGGTTGCCGCAGTTTTGTTACAGTCAACCTGCGCCGGTCGTGTGAATTGTTTTTTTTTATGACAGTCGACATTCGCAAGCGCGACACTTTTTTAATCGTCATTACAATATTTCGTCATTAAAAGTTGTTTGACGGATTGACCGTCAAATCTGAACTCAAAGGTACGTAACTTGTACTATACTATAATTCAAATGTACAATTTTTTTTACATCTACCAAAACGCAGCAAAAATTGTCTTTGCGATTAGCAATTCCTTATTATTATTATTTTATTTTTTGATAAATCTGACATTTATATGTCCAAATCGACAATTCCGTTTGCACACTTCTCTTTCACATTGTGTTTTGGTTGTTTCTCATACTAAAAGAAATATAGGCAACAACCATGTAGCAGCCTTGCTAGCGACGACAACAATTTGTATTTATTTAGCAAACTACTGTAGCAATGAAGTGATACCATGAAAACAACACAGAAGTTGAAATACCTGCAACAAGTGAAGCAAGTGTAATAAAGAGAAACGCCTTTCATATATGCTTATTAGAAGTGAATTCCATTATATCATTACATTCAGTATATCATTACATCCGTTATATAATGTGCCACATGGGATGATTGAAAAAAACTTTAACAAATGGTAAACTATAAAATAATTTAGTCCTCGTGGTGTTACTTGGATGTACCTAGTTTGAGTGGATCATAAAACAGTAAAACACAAAACTTATCGTTATTTAACCAAAACGTTTTGTCGCATACTCATACGCGCGGTCAGCCATGATACGCGAGGTCGGCCATTACGAGCACTGAGATGAATCTCAACGCCACAAACTTCCAACTCCGGAGCAAAATAACACAAGACTCAAATAAGACAAGTATCCAAGCAGTTTAATCAAAGTTTGCAGTGGGTACAGATAGGAAAAACACAGAGTAGCTTAAGACAAATTTGTTACTTCCCATTATAAGAATAGAAGCACAATTGATGTAAGACAAATTAGACTTTTGTCCTTATTAATAAAGTTTGATTCCTATTCTATCTTTGTGAATGGTAATTGACTAATCTTGAGCACATAGCAAAATAGCCTAAATTAAACAAACTAACTAAGTGGCAGTCTAATAATAATCTGCCACGTGTCAGATGTCCACCGCACAATAACACGTGGGGGACTTCTGCATGTCCTGACAAAAACTGCAAACAATAAACTAATTTAATCCCACTACGATTCTCCTCCCAAAAACATCGCATATGCTAACCAAACCAATCCGCTTATCATTCGCAAACAATACTAAGCAAATCGGTGTACCATAGAATCGCGCGGAATCGCACCAAAAACCAACACTCCCACTCGATTCTGCGGTGATTTTTGTACTCCAAGACTTCAGTTGACCAAGAAGCTTTCTCAAAATGGTAGGCGTCTACTTTCCTTGAATTCCAATGATGTAAATGAAAAAGAACCGTACATTTGGTGAAAATATACTAGTGCGTTCCACATAATGGCCCGTACAAGACTGTTAAACAAAAAAACTGAACAGATGTCACGCCACTGGCTCACCACAAAGTCATCCAAGACCGTGTACCTCATAATGGTACATCTATCAGTCGCAAATCGAAAGTTATGAGTAATCAAGGGCGGCGCATGTTGAAATATGAGGTTTGTTGTATTTTCTAGGTCAGTATATAAAAATTAAAAAGACTTGATTGATAGTTAGGCTTCGCTCCCTCTCTCTCTACTTTGCCATACTTATTGCACTCACTGAAGACCGGTTAGATAGAGATGAAACTATGGCTACCTAAGCAGCCAGTAGAAAGAAGGTAGACCAGCCCTTTACAAAAAGGCTGACGGACGAAGGATTTGATCCTAGTACCTATAGTCTATAAAAGTAGCCGGTAGCCGATAACGTTGTCTTATAGTATAGGACTAATGCTAGGATATATAGGGTATGAGGACTATATAAACTAATACAGCTAAATTAAGTCGATTAACAGAATTATAACACTATAACATAGGAAAAGTTAGAGTATTTGTATAGACCCGCGGTCGACTAATTTGGACGGCTTATGTAAAATGTCGATTAACATCAGACGGCTCTTATTCAAGCCGCTGTTGCGCAAAAGTCGCTTTAGCCGCTTGCCCACGTTATTTCACCCAATGCCACGTGGCGCCATATCATTTGAGTACAGTATTTGTGGGAAACCCGGAGGCAAGTCCAAAACTGACGTACGTCTCTTCCATGGCCATGTCGTACAATGGCCGTAGAGGTAGTACATCGATAGCAATACTTTCTTCTATTCTACACTCATTTGATTACATCCGTACACCACTGGTTAGGATTTTAGAGAAGGATTTAGGACTCTGTATTTTTGGTAGATAGCCGCCTCTCTCCTAGAGAGCTTGTATAAAAAACGACATCTTTGCCATTTAAGAATTAATCGCCTGGTTGGGCGTTTTTGACAGTTCTTTTTGCATTGGGCTCAGAAGAGTCTAACCTTCACAAAAGTGAAGGTAACGAGAATCTTTATCTGCCAAGGTGGCAGTTGTTAGGGTAGAAAGAGAGCCACTTTAAATTAACCTAGAGGCTTAAAGTAAGCTGCTCATTCTGTGCACCAATGGAGGTCACAGAATTGTAGGTTATGGGCCCACCCTCTTGGGTGCCTATTATTAATGGAACAATATTTGTTTATTGGGAAACAATTGGCTGAACATAAGCTAAATGTATATTCATACAAACGAGGGAAGATGCTTAACTATTGTAATGACCGGGCTGGCTTGTTCATGGAGTTGGAAAGTGCGGGCTTGACAGGAAGCATGAAAACTAAAGTCAATACCCTAATTATAAAGTTACCACATGAGTACAAGAATGTGGTAAACCGAGTGCATGATCTCCACGAAAGCATGTGGATTTGGAATTTGGTTGTCAAAATGATCCTTGTCCGTGAGAACACCATTGAGATCCGGTGGGGAGGAAAGAGTGTCCAAGCTTTGGCAGGAGATACAGATCGGTGGAGCAAAGACTTGATCAAACATTATGGAAGATTTGGGGAAGGGGAAAACCAGTCCGGAGGACCAAGAACACCGAAAAAACTTTATCATTTATGTAAGAAGCCTTGTCATTATTTGGCAGGGTGCACCAAGTTAACAAAGATGAGGCTTAAAGAGAGTTAAACATGTGAATCCTCAAGAAGGAAGAAAAATGCACTTGTGACAACCAAAATGAAATGGGAGTCCAGAGAAGAGGAGGCTTCGGATGGGGAGGATGGAGAACTTCTTCTCAATGAGATGTTAGAGGAAACACAGATCCTACGAAAGCGAAAATGTGCAATCGGAGCTGTCCGAAAAGCTCCGGAGGAAGGTTGGATCATTAACGCGGGTGCCTCAATGCATATGTGCTATGATAAACAATTGTTTACTAAGCTGAGAAAGATTCTCACTGCAGAGATACAGTATAGGGATGGGAGAATGGTAATTACGGATCTAGTGGGATCTGTAGATCTAAATGTACTAGTGGAGGGTCGCACATCCATAGTGACTTCTACAGCACTTCACAGATGTTCTCTACATAACTCATGTAAAGCACCTCATCTCTACCCTTTTAGATGATAAAGATTTTGAGACTTATGTTAGGAAGGGAATTTTCACAGCAAAGTATGATGATGAGATCTATTTCACTGCAGAAAAGGGTAGTCAAGGAATGTTTAGGCTTAATTTGAGCAATGAAGTGAAGAATACTTATTATGTTGTTGTCTCGAGATAATGATATAGCATAAGCGGCTGGGGTATGTGCATTTGGACAGATTGAGGGAAATGAAAAAACAGGGTGTAGTCGAAGGGATTAATTTTAGAGATAGTAAAATGATGAATGATTGTAGTGGTTGTGCACAAGGTAAGACTCACAGATTACCCTTCCCCAAATCTGCCACATGTAAAGGAGAGAGGGTATTAGATCATGTACACACTAACATATGTGGACCGGCTAAAGTACTTTCGATAGGAGGGAAAAGGTATATGCCAACCATAACTGATGACTGGTCCAAATATTCTAGAGTTTACTTTCTTAAAAACAGGTATAAAACACCGCTTTACTTTAAAGAATACAAAGCATAGAGTGAGAAGTTACATGGAACTCCCATTAAGAGAATCCGGAGTGATAATGGTGGAGAATATACATCTAACCAGTTTGAGGATTTTTTGAAAGATAAAGGGTTTCAACATCAAAAGACTGTCCCTGATAATCCAAAGCAAAATGGTGTAGGTGAGAGACTAAATAGAGGTAAGAGACTAAATAGAAATCTAGGTGATAGTGCCAGAAGCATGCTAACAGATAAAAAGATAGGAAAACGCTTCTCAGCCGAAGTCATGAATTGTGCAAACTACATCAAGAATAGAGTTCTTACTACAGCTATAAAATGGGAAACACCTTATGAGAGATGGGTTGGACGGAAGCCGGACGTTCTCATCTGAAAGTCTTTGGAAGTTGAGTATATAGTCTGATTTTAGACCGAAAGGATTGGAAACTAGATGGTAAGGGAAAACTGGGATATCTAGTGGGATATGATGAGGACGTCAAGGGATATAGAGTCTATGATCTCGTAGAAAAGATATCATAATCGTTAAGCACCTAGTTGTCATGGATGAAGGAAAGTCGGTAGATCCCTTCAAATATGCTAAAGCAATCAGAATTAGATTTGACTCAGAGAGTATGGAAGAGTCAGAAGTTTATGAAAAATGATGTCAATCATCAAATTATTACTTTTCGCAAGAAACTCACACCGAGGAGGAGACTCCTTTGAATCTCCAAGCTCCAATATAATCCACGGACATCGAGAAAGAGGAACCAACTCCCATTGAAAGGGGAGCAGATGAAACAATTAAGAGGAACCCGAGATTACCCTCCATAACAACTTTTGAATTTGAAGGAGGATGACGAAGCAGCAAAAGGCTGCAAGAAAAGCAGGCAGCTCACAAGGTCACTAAATTATCACATCCTGATGAGCCACAGACATACTCACAAACAGTCTCTTGCAGGTAGCTCAAAAGTTAACTAAATTATCACAACTTGATGAGCCACAGACATACTCACAAACAGTCTCTTGCAGGTAGCTCAAAAGTTAACTAAATTATCACAACCTGATGAGCCACAGACATACTCAGAAACAGTGAACAGTCTAGAAAATGATAGATGGATTAGAGCCATCAATGATGAGATGGCTTCTATTATAAAAGCAGATATGTGGGAGTTAGTTGATTGTCCTCCAAGCAGAAAACCATTTGGATGTAAATGGGTGTTAAAACGAAAACGGTACCTATATAATACCATTAAACGGTATAAAGCCAGGCTTGTAGCAAAAGGCTTTACTCAAAAAGAAGAGATCGACTATGAAGAAGCTTTTGCACCGGTTGTACGCTTTCCCTCTATAAGGATTCTCTTTGGTCTAGCAGCAGCGCAAGACATGGAAACTCATCAGATAAATATCAAGACTGCTTTCCTCAACCGTGACCTAGAGGAAGAGATCTTTATGAGGCACCCGAAAGGATTTGTTGAGAAAAGAGAGGAGAGCAAAGTTTGTGGAGTTATCAAGTCACTGTATGGACTAAAACAGGGGCACAGACAATAGAACAAAAAACTGGACGAATTCCTCATCAATATAGGATATGTCAAAATTAGCTATAACCATTCTATCTATATGTTTGAGGACGAAGAGGGGGTCATTTTTATTGCCATCTATGTAGATGATTTCCCGATATTGAGCAAGTCTATCGAAAAGATCAATAAACTAAAGAAAGATTTAAGAAGCAAATTTGACATGAAAGATTAGGGGAGGCAAAATATATTCTAGGAATTGAAATGGAAAAGGATAGAAAGAAAAGAGTAACCACATTGACTCAAAAAGAGGCAATCAGAAATATGTTACAATTTTTTTAGAGTGATAAGGCAAATAGTTGTACCACTCCTATGGACTTGAAGAAAGTAAACGATGGGAGTGTATAACGAGGTGTGATCATCCTTGATAATGAAATGAGCCGTGAAGAGAGACAGTTTATGAAATCAATTCTTTCCAGACAACTCGTAGGAAGTTTGATTTATTTCATGAATTCTACCAGGCCCAACATAGCTGCTGCAATTGGGGTACTTAGTAGGAGCCTTAATAATCCTAGAAAGAAAGACTGTATGAGATACCTAATAGAAACCTGGGGTCTTTAGTTGCATCTAAGAGGGGAGAACAGTAACATCACAACTTGGAGTGATGCCATCTATGGGGATGCTCTTATAAAGAGATGCACATCTGGATATGTTTTGTATGTTGGGAATGGTGCTTGCTCCTATGAGGAGATGCACGTCTGGATATGTTTTTCTATGTTGGGAATGGTGTTTGTTGTTGGAGCAGTATGCGGAAAAATGTGGTTGCTCAGTCTAATATGGAGGCTGAGTACATGGCCTCTTGTTCAGCTGTCAAAGAGTTGATGTGGGTGAAGTCTCTCTTGCAAGAACATGGGTTTATGAAGGTTGGGACTCAAAAAGTGTTTTGTTATAATCAATTTGCCATTGCTATTGCAACTAATCTAAAACATCATTTCAAAGCCAAGAATATGGATATAAGATTGAGCTTTGTGAGAGAAAATATTAAAAACAAAATTGTAAGCCTATGTATAAACTTGATGGGGAAATGGTGGCCGATATGATGACAAAGCCAATGCCATCTCCTAAACTAAAATTTTGCAGAGAACACTGTGGATTAAAAGAAAAGAGTGCCTAGAAAAAAAGGGGAGTGTTGAAATCTGAGGTTTTGTTGTATTTTCTAGGTCACTATAGAAAAATTAAAAGACTCAATTGATAGTTAGGCTCCGCTCTATCTCTCTCTACACCGCGAATCGTAATTAGAGTAATGAAAAAATTAGAGTAAAAAAACAAAAAAAAACAATTAGAGTAATGAATGCTAATTTGTGTGATAGAGCTTTTTCAACTATGAAGTTTACTCTAATTTATTTAGTTATTCTATATTGGGTTATGTCGGCGATAATTATGTGCGCGATAATTATGAACACTAAATTACGTAGACGTACAAAATATGTCAGTCCGTATTGTATTGACGTCATTATGACGCTAATGTTATTTGTCTCACTTAACGTCAGTTACGTCGGACCGCCGTTGAAGGTTACATGTAAATTAAGCGCAGTTACATAATCAACTATCAATTGTTATGAACGAATGAATTACGGTTGTACTTCTAATGTAAACAGCAATTACGTTGCGTTGTTTTCAGTTTCATAGTACTAATGAACTCTAATACGGTCGCACTTTGGTGGCTATATTAGAGTAAATTTACTTTAATAATGTCTTTTAACTCTAATAAAGTTGCTTTCAGACAACGAAGTCGAAAAATGAACACTTATTAGAGTTAAGTTTAACTCTAAATGAGTCGCAAGTAGAAGATAATTTCACGAATCTACGTAACGCGACATATTATTGGACAACCACAATTACACGTGGCTATGTTATTAACCGTAAAAACGTCAAACCTGCAAAACAATGAAAAAACACAAATCGTCTGTCCTCTTGGACTCTTTTGCTGGAGAATTCCGTACACCTCTTTCGTAAAAAAATTCCGCGGGAAATTTGACACATTCACGCTTATTTTTTGAGTTTTTTAAATCTTTGAAATTTAAAACAAAATATTAAAATTTAAATTTTGAACTCACCCTGTTTTCACAATGGATTGCCGCGTTTTTTTAACCTCTCGCGTTTATAAGTTTTACATATATATGCACCTTCGGACAAACAATGGCATTTCAATTTTTTATTTTTTATTTGCGTTTACTCTTACATCACTCACTCTTTCTTGCCTATACTTTCCCCCTATAAATAGTTGCTTAGTCTTCGGATATGTGGAGATTTACAAGGATGTGGGGTAACTACGCGACGAGATATAACGGCATATCTCATATCCCTGCACCTGTTGTTGAAGAGGTGATCGGAGAGATGAACAGTGTGGGGTCCGAAATGGCGAGTGGTGCAACCGAATTACCACGTGTGGAGCCACTCGTGGAAGAAGCTTCGAGCGGAGACGACAACACCGCGGGTGGAGATTTAGGGAGTCACCCTACAGTTGCTGACCTGCCGCAGTCCGGAAGGAAAAGACAACATGTTACAACCAAAAGGGACCGTTTGCGGATAATCACGTGGATGATCGCTGAGGAGCGGGCAAACGGATACCGAAATCTCATCCCCAAAACTATCAAAAAGTTTCCCGAACAATTTTCGGGAAGCAAGGGATGTAGTAAGTCTTCCTAAAACTCTTTTCCCCTATGCCTCATCAACCCACCTCTCGATTATTACTATGTTTTGAGCGGGTTTCCGAGGATTTACGATCTGTTATACTCTCATTTTTTTCAGTTAATACTATTTAATATTTTCTTTCTACACTTTGTTGTTTTTAGAGGTTTTTGCCAATTTTTTTTTACACAATTTTGCAATATTTCAATTTAGTTTCAGTTTTCAATTGAATATTATATTTTTCAATTTCTATTCCTTTTCAGTATATTTTTCATTTCTTCCGTTTTCAGTTTCAGTTGCTGATTCAGTTTTGGTTTCCGTAAATCCATTTCGAATCCATTTTAAAATTTTATACTTTATTATATTTCCTTTCTATGCTTTGTTGATGGTTAGAGGTTTTTGCCATTTTCTTAACACAATTTGCAGTTTTTCAGTTTAATTTCAATATTAGTTGAATATTATATTTTCAATTTCTATTCCGTTGTCAGTTTCAGTTGCTGATTCAGTTTTGATATCGGTGAATCCATTTCGAATCCATTTTTTCCGTTTACCCTTTTTATAACAAAGACAAACCTATAAATAAAAAAAAAAACATTTTTTTCTGATTTGATATTGTTTCCTTTTTTTTATACATTTAATTATAACTGCACTTTAAATCATAAATGTACTTTAAATTATAACTGTACTTCCAATTATGACTGTACTTTAAGTATCTATCTATCTGTCTATCTATTTGTCAATCAACCTGTCTAATTATCTGTCTAAATTAATTACATGTCTAATCTAATAGTCTGTTTAATCTCATTATTTGCATATCTATCTAATCTTCCTATCTATATAATCTAAGTATCTCTTTAATCTAATTATCTATCTAATCTAACTATCTATCTAATCTAATAATTTGTCGAATCTACTTATGTATCTAATCTATTTATCTCCCTATCTATCTAATCTGTCTGACTATCTAATCTGCCTATAATCTAACTATCTATCTAATCTAACTATCTATATAATCTAATAATTTGTCGAATCTAGTTATGTATCTAATCTATTTATCTCCCTATCTATCTAATCTGTCTGACTATCTAATCTGCCTATAATCTAACTATCTATTAATCTAACTATCATATAATCTAATAATTTGTCGAATCTAGTTATGTATCTAATCTATTTATCTCCCTATCTATCTAATCTGTCTGTCTATCTAATCAGCCTATAATCTAACTATCTATCTAATCTAACTATCAATCTAATCTAATTTTTTGTCTAATCTAATTATCTGCCTATCTGTCTAATCTGTCTGTCTATCTAATCTGCCTATAATCTAACTATCTATTTAATCTAACTATCAATCTAATCTAATTTTTTGTCTAATCTAATTATGTATCTAATCTAATTATCTCCCTATCTATCTAATCCGTCTGTCTATCTAATCAACCTATAATCTAACTATCTATCTAATCTAACTACCTATATAATCTAATAATTTGTCAAATCTAGTTATGTATCTAATCTATTTATCTCCCGATCTATCTAATCCGTTTGTCTATCTAATCTGCCTATAATCTAACCATCTATATAATCTAATAATTTGTCGAATCTAGTTATGTATCTAATGTATTTATCTCCTTATCTATCTAATCTCTCTGTCTACCTAATCTGCCTATAATCTAACTATCTATCTAATCTAACTATCTATATAATCTAATAATTTGTCTAATATAATTATGTATCTAATCTAATTATCTGCCTATCTATCTAATCTCTCTGTCTACCTAATCTGCCTATAATCTAACTATCTATCTAATCTAACTATCTATATAATCTAATAATTTGTCGAATCTAGTTATGTATCTAATCTATTTATCTCCCTATCTATCTAATCCGTCTGTCTATCTAATCAGCCTATAATCTAACTATCTATATAATCTAATAATTTGTCCAATCTAGTTATGTATCTAATGTATTTATCTCCCTATCTATCTAATCTGTCTGACTATCTAATCTGCCTATAATCTAACTATCTATCTAATCTAACTATCTATATAATCTAATAATTTGTCGAATCTAGTTATGTATCTAATGTATTTATCTCCCTAACTATCTAATTTGTCAGTCAATCTAATCAGCCTATAATCTAACTATTTATCTAATCTAACTATCAATCTAATCTAATTTTTTGTCTAATCTAATTATGTGTCTAATCTAACTATCTATATATCTAACTAATTATCTATCTATATATCTGTCTACCTATCTATTTAATTATGTATCTGCATTACTAACCCCATTTTACAGATGATGTTATTTACTTCTTCTCTTCATTTACAGAGTATCAAAAAGCAAGGAGATGGTGGGTCGAAAGGGTGGCCATAGTAAGAGGTATAAGAGATACGACTAATACGTTGTCGACGTCGGGCTTCGGTAAACGAAATGTGGCGGTAATGAAAGCATTACCGGGTAGGGGAAGGAAGGAAACGCCATGGGTGACCCGTCTTCATGAAGAATTACTTGAGGATTTTCATCGATTTAAAAAGGCGGGCATGAAACTTTCTACGACAATTGTGCAAGAGATGGCGTACGACATCATAATACGTTTGAAAGAGGAGCATGCACCGGAGTTTTTTGACGAATTCGGACGTGAGAGGACTACACGAATTACAAAAAGGTGGATCCAAAGGTTTCATGAGAAACACAACATCTTAATCCGTGCCCAAAAAGGCAAATTACAATGTAGTCCGGAAAAGGAGGAACACATTGAGAAAACCGTGGCTTATCACTTAGGTGTTTTGAAAAGGGGCTTCCTTTCGGGTAAGACTTATACATTATTGCTACATATAACATTATAATTTATTTTTTTGTGTCAAAATTGTTGATTTTATTAAACCTAAAGTACTAACATTTTTTAACTCATATTTGTTTCGTTGTCGTTATCTTCATTGTATGAACTAGGTGAGTTCGACGAAGATTTAGTGGAGAATATGGATGAGACCCACTTGATATTGAATATGGACAATGGCAAGACATTAGGCTTCCGTGGCGATGAAGTGGTGAAGTATGCCGACGTTGCTGGTGGAGGTGAATCCATGACTTTGATGGTGCGTCTCACCGGAGGAGTGAATGCATGTATTGAAGCACCCATGCTTATTCTCACAAACCGAAATAGGAGTTATCCGATTCGCAATCTCCCCGACGATATTCCAGGTATACACCCCCTTGTATTATTTTGTTTGTTTTGAATTTTGTGTTTTTTCCCTCTCCCTTTCTTCTCCCCTCATTTTTTTCATCCCCTTTCTCCTTCTTTCCCTCCTTCATGTTTTTTATTTTAATGCATTGTTTTTCCATGTCGCCAATAATAGGTGTGTGCTATCGCACGGGTCCCAAGGGTTGGAACGACAAGAGAGTCTTCCCCCAATGGTTTGAGGACCGGAGATCGTATTAAGTCGATCCCTATGGTCGACATTAAATAGTCTTCCTCGATAATTGCGGAGGTCATAACATGTCCGAGGAGCTAAACCGCGTTTTGGCTGCCAAAAATACGGTGTTACACTTCTTTCCACCGAGTGCTACTCACTTGGTGCAACCGGCAGATTCTTTCGTTATATAAAAAATAAAGAAGGCTTGGAGTAGGAAGTGGGAAAATTGGAAGATGTCGGGGGTTAAGAATGAACAGTGGTCACAACCCTCTAATCGAGGTTGGTTTGGAAAGTTAATAGGGCCGGGGAAAAGGTTTTTTCTCGAATTGGCTAGGGACTCCATCCGAGAAGTTAACTCCATGAAAGACAAGGATGGGATCGGATACGCGAAAAAAGCTATGATATAGTGTGGGTTGTCATTGAAGGACGGGACATGGGAGGAGGGAATGCTTACACATCAGTTGCAATGCATCATCAACAAGCACCGAAACCGTTTTGACGGCGAAGAAGTGCCGCCTCCCTTACCAAGGGCACGAGAATCCCATGGAGATTCTCACAACGCCGACGCCGGAACTCAAGGAGACGAGATTACGGACGAACAATTCACAGAAGGGGACGAATATTAGGCCTTTGGTAATGCTAAAGCATACTCCATGTGTGTTTATTTCGTGGATCAAAGAGTGAACGTGTGTCGTAGTTTTGTAGTTTTCGTCTTTTTTGGCTTATCTTTAGTGCTTTTACATTGGGTTTTTAGTATGTTGACCAAAACGTTGTATAATATAACCATTTAACGAAATATGATTTTATTTTTGCAATGTATGAGTGCGTGTATGTGCGTAGGTTCACCATGTTCTATGAGTTTATGTGTGTGTTATTCACCTATCGGCATCATGATGTTGGAAAGAAACAAACCCTTTGTGTGTCTATTGATTACACCACCGTGCTCTTTGTTAAGTGGTTGCTATTAAACGACATGCTAGCCTCATCGCTGGCTGCAGAAGTAGCAAGAACATAGACTATTTAACCCTAATTTGTTCAGCGATGCGAGTTTATTGGTGCTGGTTGGTTTTCCAGCGACGACACTGTCTTATCACTCATGACAAACGAGATGACTTGTCATCGTTCCATAGCAAAGGCAAACATGTACAAAACAAAACCAATCGGTAAAAACGCAGGAATTTCATACATCAATAGGATATGGATTCATAACATTCTCTTTGGTGTCACATTGGCTTAATAATATTTCATGTACACAAAATTTCATTACAATGATGTAAAAAAAATACTTATTCCTACTGCTTTACTATGTAAACTTAAACTATTGTAGCATGTAATGTACATCCACTAAAGCGAATCCATCTTCTAAAAAATTTAATGGGAATGTATACGCCGCCAGTAAAAAAAAAGTAAGCAGTAAAAAAAATGTAAGCAATAAAGAAGCAGACAAACAGAGAGTTAAAATATTAAAGTGAGGGAGAGGGATGGAAAGGGGCACGGAAAGTGTTAGAGAGAGCGAATTTGGAGGGAGTGGCAGATGCAAAAGAAAGGGAGAAAAGGGGTGAGAGAAGAAGAGGGAATATAATCGGAGGAGAGAGGGAGAATAAGGTAGGGAGAGGATGAGGGATATTTGATGAGGCAATAATTGGGGGGGCGCTGATTCAAAAGGGAAGGGGGGGGGGGGGGGGGGGGGAGATTCAAAAAGGAAGGGAGAAAGAGTGGTATAAAGAGATGAGGCAAGAGATTGAAAATGAGAGGGTCTAATAAAGAGATAAAAAGACAAAGATAGGGAAAGAAAGATAACAAATTGTGAGAGAGAGGGACTGTTAGCAAGAGTGATGGAGAGATGATGGAGGAAGAGAGGGAGAGGACGCGAGAAAGAGAGAGATTGAGAGAAAGGGGAATAAGGAAGAGAGAGGAGTTGAGCGTCAGCGTGAAAGGGGGGAAAAAATAGGAGAAACGAATAGGAGAGGGAGTAGCTATTAGAGAGAGAGAGAGCAAGAGCGATTGGAGTGAGAGAGTGAGGGGGGGAAAGGAGAGAGGAAGAATGAGATAGATAGAGAGAGATTGTTTTTTGATTTTTTGTCCATTCGATCAAAACCTTCCATATCTTTCAAATTTTTAAGTCCGACCAAAGCTCCCTTTGCCCTTTTGAAGGCGTCTCAAATGCATCGGAAACAATCCTCCAGAAGTTCACTTATTCTCTGAAACAAAAATTGAAACAACATGTGAAAATTTATGAAAAATCGAAATGAAAATCAACTGAAAATCGGCAGAAAAACAGCAGAAAGTCAACATTAAATTCAATAGAAAATGGGCAGAAATCGACAAAAGAAAATTAACGAAAAAATGATAGGAAATCAACAAGGATAGAAAATTTGACTGAAAATTTATAGCATTTGTATTTTATAGTTAAAATGGAATAAATCTATCGCAAATTTCAAGTGGTTGTAATACATGTGAAACAGAGTTTAAAGACTTTATGTTCTAAAGAAAAGCCGTTAAAAAGTGTTAAAAAGTGGTGACGAGAAGATTGTAAAATAAATAAAATTGCGAGGGAAAAAAAATGTTTTTTTTTTCAGAAGATTTGAAATTTCGCTTTTATTGCAACGTATATCTTTATAATAATTTATAGTTTTACCGTAGTGAACTTTTACCTTGAATTGCTATTAAAGTTAGCAACAATAATTTTGATGCCGGTTTTATTTTGGCCCCTGAACATGGAACAGCGTTGAAATTCTGTTTTTTTTTTATTTGGTAAGAAGTTAAGAATCTTCCACACTATAAAGGCTTAAATAAAAATATTAATACTAAAGTAAACCCAAAACTATACATTTGTTTACATAAATTTGTATGTTTATATATTTGTTTATATGATATATGTCACTCACTTACCATCATGTTAACATCATGTAAACATACACAAACATTACAACATATGAAATGTGAAATTTGACACAGAAACACAATTTCAATGTAATTTACAAACTTAATGCAAAACCCAAATGAAAAAATAATATTCCTTTCCCTTCCCCCCTCCATAAAACTGACCTCATCCGGCAAAACTTCTTTAAGTTTCTCGAGACTGTCTAGATCCGAAGCTTTTACAAAAATGTCCGCCATGTTTTCCCTCTTCTCACTCTCCTTCAACTCCAAACCTAATCCTCGTCCATACTAATGCCCACATCTGGGAGACTCTGATAGTACTCGTCCATCGAGGATGTCGTGACAACCACGGATCCATGTGTTGATGAATTAAGGCATCGACTTGAAAAAGTATAAAAACCATATATCTTTTTATACTATCGCATTTGGTGCACAGCCTCCATGCTATCCTAATTGACAAGACAATTTCAGTTTTAGACTGAATCATGTCCGTCACATCAACTTCTAAGACAAACTGGACAAAAAAAAACCATGTTGGAAAAACGAGAATGCAAAAAAAGTTACATTTTAGTCACCATTTTTTTGCCTTTAGCCCCAAACCTTGGCACAAAATTGTGCGACAACATATTAGAAAACACAATAAAAAACATACTGAAAAGCATATTAAAAACATACAAAAGGATATGAATCGGTTTTCCATCATCTTTTTGGCCTCGTGAGCGGCTCAACTGGAGCTCCCTTTGAATCTCAGGTGCCACCTGCCCCACTCCGAGACAAAACTTCCATTTAAATTATGGAAAATTTAATTATGCATCTTCAGTAGGATATGCCAAATGATGAAAAAATGAAGTAACTTTTTTCTCCGAGATCTTTCCCATTTCAGGAGCTTCACCGAATGGCTCAAAGTTTTGAAAAATGGAAACAAAAAACCATATTTTGGAGATAAGACAATGTTAATAACACAGTGTGTATGAAATTATTTGATTTTCATGAAGAGCTAAAATAACGGGTGGGTCAGAAATAGGATATTATTCTCCTTCCTTTTTAAACAAAACTTTCTCTTATATCATAAAAATTGAGATTTAACCGATTCTTAGAAACATTTACCTCTAATCGCAGACATACGGAACGTCATTTATCGAAATTTTAAAATTGGTTAGTTTAGCAAGGTTAAAGTTACATCTTCATTCAAGGAAAGGGGAAGGAGACAAGAATAGCTCACAAGGTAATGCCGTCCACGAATTTTCATTATTGCCGAATCTCTTTTTTCTGATTCTCCAAACCGGATTGCCTCTCTCATAACAAAACTTAAATCCCTTTCCATACTCCATTCTTCTTCTCCATTTTCCTGTACTGCTGAGTTGACATCTAATTCTAAATCTGAACCTGTATTCGAACCTGTTTTCGAATCATTTTCCAAATAAAACCAAATTTTTGATTCAAACCTAATTTAAAATTCGGCTTCCGAAATTTCTAAAATTGTTTCTGGGATTTTTGATTTTGATTCGAATTTCAATTATGTTCCTGTTTCTTCTTTTTTAGTTTCCGAAATTGATTCCAATTTTGAATCAAGTTTTAATCCCAATTCCGATTTGAAGTCCCATTGCGATATCAATTCTCGATTTGCTTTTGATAATAACCCTCATTTAATTTCCGGATTTGAATTTAAATCTGACTCCATCAATAAAGCAATTTTGTCTCCTCCTTCATCAAAGGTCCGCAAATGGCGTGAAAACGATGACGTGGACAAGGTGAGATCCATGGCGGTGGAGGAGGAGGAGAGAATTTTAAATATCCCTATTGAAAAAGTGGATAGATTTCCAAGATGGCGGCGATGTCGTCAGATACCTGGAATCAAAAGACAGAGAGTGGCTGTGATTGGTGCAGGAAAGAATCTATTTTGTGGGGTCTGTCCGCATTTGGCGTTACCCTACGCCACATATCATCCACGCCTAATGCTGTATATTTACTCTATTTTTTTTTAGTGTATTACTCTAATTCGTGTCCCAGTGTGATCATTCACCCCTATTACAGCTAAAAGTTACTCTTTTTAAGGGTCATTTTGGTAAGTTTGGTCATATTAGGGTAAATCTTTACGCTAAAACAGACGTACTCCTAAATTAGAGTACATTTTCACTTCTATTTGCTGTCAAGTTCCCTATCTAAACTGAATACGCGGAATGCCAAACAACATGTATAAAGTTAACATTAGAATTAGGGCATATACGCGTTGTCGCCGTTTTACAATTCCATTTTCACATGTAAACTTTTCTCAATGTTCACACGGACAACCATGCTGTTGCTGGACGGAGACATGCGAACGGTCATTTTTCGTTATGTATTTGGTCAGTTTTGTTTAGTGCGATTTCACGTGCGAGCGTGACTCTTTTAAATCATAATTTGTACCTTTTTACTTATAAAAGTACAAATTTGCACGGCCTGACGACGTCCGTACTCTACACTATTTAAAAATAACCTATATTAAAAAATTTTACGCTAATTAAACCTCACCTAAATTAGAATAATGAAAAAATTAGAATCGATTACTCTATTTGATGTGATAGAGTCGAAATTTCGAGCGACCGAATTAGAGTAATTTACTCTAATTACGATTCGCGGTGTAGTGTTGTGTATCGGCAAAAAACTTATCGCACCGATAGCTATTGGTTATCGAATAGTTAGGGGTCCCGATATATTGCTCTGACACCAACAAATTCCTTATTGGCGAGATAAATGGAAAAAATATAATACGCTGTATAATATTACTATATAATATACTGGATTTTATTTTTTCACTTTTTATAGCGTGGCATGCCACTATAACAATCTGTTCCGTACTCTGTATAACGGAATTACGGCGGTTCAGTACGACGGAATAGACCGTATAGCTGTACGGTACGAAGCGTACAACTATCGCCGATAGTTATTGGTACAGGTGTTATCGCGATAAAAAACAGATATTTTCGGTTTTTTATCGGCGATAACACCGTGTTCATATATCGTGCCAATATATCGATAATGGGCAAGCCAAAAGAAGATACATATCGATTATCGGCAAAACCCTGGCGATACACAACACTAGACTAATTACAAATTGGAAATACATTTAATACAACCGCAAACGGTACAGTTTACTGTCGGTTAAAATATTCAAATCAAAACTTTGAAAATTTGGCTTTTGGCGGGAAGACCGCACGAAAGAGTGACCGGTTACTGAAACTGTACGGCACTGCACTGCACTGTAGCTTCCGTCTCTCTTCACCTTTCCTCTCTTCTTCTGCCTCTGTCCTTCTCTCCTTTCTATTCCTGCGCACACCTTTGGCACTCCCTCCCACTCATGTCGTAACTTCCCTACCTTTCTTTCCTCGGTTCTCTTTTTTTTCTTTTCTTCTTTTTTGGAAAAAGTTGCAGCGATGCACCGAAGGCTCCGCAGTCGCAGTAAAAGTGGAAACCCTAAAACGGAATCCTCCAGTGAACCTGTTTTTTTGGACTTATCCTCGTACGAATCAGATGACAGGGAAAACAAACGGGAAAGAAAACAAGTTCGGGAGGAGGCTCCGAACCAGGTTGGGAAACAGGTTCGGAGGGAAAACGAGGCGGAGGAGAGTGAGAGAGAGAAGCAAAAGTTGAAAGAGGGAAAAAATGAGAAGCAGAAAACTCCTGCTGGAAAGAGTCAGGAAAAGGGGAAGAAGCTGGAAAAGGAGAAGAAACAGGAAGAGGACAAAAGTGAGGAACAGGAAGAGGACAAAAGTAAGAAACAGAAAGAGGACAAAAGTGAGGAACAGGAAGAGGACAAAAGTAAGAAACAGAAAGCGGACAAAAGTGAGGAACAGGATGGGGAGCCGGTTGGGCTGGATGTACGGACGCCAAGAGCTAAGAAAGGGACAGCTGTTTCAAAGGCGAAAAAAGCAAAAAAGCGGATAACAGTTTCCAGTAACGCCTCGTGAGTCAATTTTCAACTTTATTATTGCCTCATGAAGATGTAAGATTATTAACAAATTCAAGTATAAATAATTTCAAATAATCTTACAATTAGTGAGAATGAAAAAATAGTAAGAAAATAAAAAAGCAGCATAACAAAAAAAACACAACATAAAACCAAAAAAAAATTGAAACACGATAAAATATTTTTGAACACGATAAAATGAAATGAAAGACAATAAAATAAAATTAATAAAAATAGGAATGATGATTGACGGTTGAAATGCCCCCCCCCACTTCCCTTTCCCCTCTCCTCTCTCCCTCTCTCCCTGTCCCCTATCTTTGACTTGTCATGAACCTCAGTTCAAATGATAATTTGACATCCGATTATTCTATCATATACACCACATTATCATATACCCTTAGTATTCCATACCATATTATTATATGCCCATACTTTCATACACCATAATTTTATAAACCATATGTACCATATTATTGCATACAATATTATTAGAATTTTACCATATTATTATTTCCAATTTATCGTACCCAATTTATCATACCAGTAGGTTGTTCACTCTCTTTGCCATGAGAGCTATTATTATTAATTATATTAATATAAAATTAATTAATTTTAAATAATTTTTAATAATTAATAAAGACTTAGGTTTCAGAAGGTCCCTCTCCTTCCCTCACATTGTCAAAACCTACAAAGAAAGTAAAAGCATTATTAAGGAAATCGAAACATGAAATTCGGTCGTTTCACAAAATTTTCCGAGCTTGCTTTAGTTTTTGAAGGTTAAAACGGTTCAAAACATTTAAACTACATAGTATAAACGTTTAAATATCATTTAACGTAACCATGTTCAGGGGGTACTGTGTAAACCTAATCATTATTTATGGTGCAACTGGTTTTGTTACCCAAGAAAATAAGGTAAACAAGAAAACAAAAAAGGACCTTGTCCTTTTCACAAGTCTTCCTCTTTTTTTGTTTTAGCTTTCTTTTTTCCTTTTCTAATTCCTTTTTTATACGACAAAGTTTTTCGAATGATAATGTTTTTTTATGTTTTATATGACAAGGCTTTTTTTTTTTTCTTGGACAGGAAAAGGGGCGGAACCGGAAAGAGAAAACGTGAAGAGGGAAGTTCCGGGAATTTGGGATCTTCAAAAGTCAAAGCAGATGATAATAAGTCAAAGCAGTCGGTGAAGAGGACAAGATATGATCCTAATGCTCCTTCTTCGACAGAAAAAGACAAAACGTGAGTTATACTTCCTAGCATCTACTTCAACCCTAAGATAAGAAAGAGGACGGGGGGAGGGAGAAAAGGAGAGAAAGAGGAGAGGGAGAGGGAGAGGGGGAGCGAAAGGGAGAGGGAGAGGGAGAGCGAGGCGGAATGCTTCAGCAGAAAAAGGAAAAAAGTGAGTTTAATTCTTCCTACCATCTTGTACTTCTTTTCTCTTACCCCATCCACGGCGATGGTTTGATTGTAAGTTCGTTAGCAGGGATAAAAATGACTGTATAGCACAGTGTACTCCGTGTATCTATCTTTTAGTATAGTTTCACCTAACAATACTTTATTGGAACAATAGAGTTTTGGGCAGTTGAACTATTGTAATAAAATAGTTGTGGACAAGTTCAAAACCAACATGATAGTACATCGAAATATTCAAATAACAGAACAATAGACATCTGATTATGAGCATTAGAAGGAAACCATCCTGGTAACTCTCCGTTAATAATGGCGGTCTAATAAAGCATAGGAAAATATTATAGTTCAATATTGATGAGATTGCATGGAACAAAGTTCAAATCCTGTAAAACACAGTAATTCAGAGAGAGTTCACTTTATAACAACAATATATAGCGAGGTTTATTGATGTAGTAGTTATTAAACTGCCGCTGTGCTCCCACTTTTCCACTCTCCCCTCTCCCTCTTTCCCTCTCCCTCTCTCCCTCTCTCACTCTCTTCCTCCTTTTCTCCTGTCCTTCTCTCTCCCACTTCCTCTCCTTCTTCCTCCCTCACTTTCCCTCTTTCCTTCTCTCCCTCTCCACCAATCTCCCTCTCCACCAATCTCCCTCTCTTCCTCTCTTTCTTTCCCCCGTCCCCTCTCCCTCTCTCCCTCCCTCCCTACTATTTCTCTCTCCCTCTCCCTCCTTCCCTTTCTCCCTCTCTCTCTCCCCCTCTTTCCCTCCCTCCCTTTTTTCCTTTCTCCCTTTCCTTCTCTCTCTCCCTCCCTCTTATCCCTCTCTCTCCTTTCTCCCTCTCTCCCCCTCTCTCTCCCTCTTCCCCCCCTCCCTCTCCCCCTCTCTCCCTCTATCCTTCTCTCTCTCCCTCTTTCCTTCACTCCGCGTCCCCCTCTGTCACCCACTTCTCTCTCCCGCTCTCTCCCTCTCTCTCTCTCCCTTTCTCTCTCGTTACTCTCTTTTTCTCTCTCTCTCCCTCTCTCTCGCCCACTATTTCTTTCTCTGTCCTTAGGTCTACCTCTCTCTCCCTTTTTGACTCTGTACCTCTCTCTCTTTTCTCTCTCTCCCTCTCTCTTTGTTTCTCCTTTCTATCTCCATCTCCCTCTTTCACAGTCTCGATCCATCTCTCTCTTTCTCTCACTCCCTCTGTCGTGCTCCCACTCACTTTGTCCCTCTCTCTCTCTCTTTCTCTCTCTCGCCCCCCCTTTATCTCTCTTTCTCTCTCTATCTCTCTCCCTCTCCTGTTTCTCACACTCGCTTTCCTCTCTCTCACTTACTCTCTTTCTCCCTCTCTTTCGTTGTCCCTCTCTCACTTTCTTTCTCTCTCCATAACCTGCACTATCCCTCTCTCTTTCTAGCTCTCTCTTTCTTTGTCTCTCTTTCCCTCCCTCTCTTTCTCCCTCTCTCCTCTTTCCCCATTTCTCCCTCCCTACCTCTCTCCCTTCCTCCATCTCCCTTTCTTTCTCTCTCACCCTCTCCCTCCCTCCATCTCTTCCTCTCACCCTCTCCCCTTCCCTCCCTCTCTCCCTCTCACCTCTCTCCCTCCCTCCCACTCCCTACCTTCTTCCCTCCCTCCATCCCTCTTTTTCCCCCCTCTCCCTTCCTCCCTCCCTCTTTCCCCCCCTTCACCTCTCCCTCTCGCTCTCCCTTTTTTTCTCCCTCTCTCCCTCTACTCTCCCTCTCTCCATCTCTTCCTCTCCCCCTCTCCTTCTCCACTGCCCTCCCTGTTTCCCTTCCTTTCCCTTACCCCCCCTTCCCTTCCTCCCTCCCTCCCACATTTTCTAGAGTTCTACAAAGACATAGAATACTAGTCAAGAAAATCTAACAAAGATCGAGTTCCAACACTCTCTCCCTTGCTCCCTTCCTTCTTCCTTCCCTCCTCCCTCCCTCCCTCCCCTCCCCTGTTTCCCTCCCTCCCTCTCTCCCTTCCTCCCTCCCTCCCTCCCTTCCTCTCTCCCCTCTCTCTCTCCCTTCCTCTCTCTCTCGCTCTCCCTCTCCCTTGTCCTGCCACCCGCAATTTCCCTCCCTCCTTCCCTCCCTCCCTCCCTCCCTCCCTCCCTCCCTCCCTTCCCTCGTCCCCTGTTTCCCTCCCTCCCTCTCTCCCTTCCTTCTTCCCTCCCTCCCTCCCTCCTTCCCCTCGTCCCCTGTTTCCCTCCCTCCCTCTCCCTTCCTCCCCCTCTCCCTCCCCTCTCTCCCTCCCTCCCTCCCCTCCCTCCCTCCCTCTACCAGTCTCTCCCTCTTTCCCTATCCCCTTATATCTTTCCCTCCCTCCCTCTATCTCTCCCTCCTCTCCTTCTCTCCCCCTCCTTCCCCCCCTTCTCTCCTTCTCTCCGTAGATAACCGCGCCGCTAAACTTAGCGATGGTATTTGAGGTCGCGTTGAGAGGCCAATAACCTGTTGAATTAGAAGTCGTGGCAACGGACAAAAATGCAAAAAACGACAGGTAGATAAAGGGCAAATAAAGGATTGCCAATTGAATTAAAAGAGGTAATATTTTACAACATAGAGTGTAGTTAAATGGTAAACGAGAATGTTACGAAAGTGACATCTCAAAATGCAGCGTAGATCTCACGTGATCCTAAAGGGTCATTACTCTTCTAAAAGAAGAAAAGTAAAAAAGGTCTTTCTGTAGATAACAAAAGACTTAATCTAGAACTGAAAAATAAAGATTCTAATCTAAAACTGAATCTTAATGCTAGGTCGAAACAAAATAGAAATAACGTAAACCCTAATGCTAGTGTGCGTTATTTAGAGAAGTAGCCGTGGAAGAGGACTACGGCTGACTGGCCAAGTTTGTAGCAAAGGAAAAATTCCAACACCTCTCTCTCAGTCCCTCTCTCCCTCTCTCCCTCTCTCCCTCCCTCCCACTCTCCCTCTCTCCCCCCCTTCCTCTCTCCCCCTTTTCCTCCTCTCCCTCCCTCCCTCCCTCCCTCCTCTCCCTCTCTCCCTCTCTCCCGCTCTCCCTCTCTCCCTCCCTCCCTCCCTCCCTCCCTCCATCTGTCTCTCTCTCTGTCTCCCTCTCGCCCTTTCTCCCTCTCTCCCCTTCTCCCTCTCTCTCTTCCATTTTCCTGTCCCTCTCTGCGTCTCTCTCTCCCTTCTCTCCCTCTCCCTTACTCGCTCTTTCCTCTCTCTAATTTTCCATGTCTCCTTCACCAGGATCTACCGGGATGCCGCAAAGGCGACTTACCATGCGGCAGAACGTGTTTGGGAGAAGAAAGGGAAGGAAGGAATTGTGGTGGTTGTGAAGAAAGATAAGAAATTTATGGTAAGGATTATTTACGTTGTTTGGCTTTTTTGTCATAAACCGAAGTTGACTTCAACATTTGAGTTTCATTTGAGGCTAAATAAGAGTGAAATGTATAAACCGCGGTCTGTAATACGAGGAGGTTGTCGCTGTTTTCCGTTGTTGGGTTTGATTCTTGGTTTTTGGTTTTTGAGTAGTCATGTTTGTCTTGGACCAATCGTTGGTCTCCTTTTGCAACATTCCAGCTTCAATAGTACCTTTTTCCATTTTTGTATATCTCTTATGAACAGTAAAAGTACTCTCTTTTTTGTTTTAGTTGGTCCCTTTAATCCACGGAATAAGCTTGCAGCTCGTGTTTTTGTTTGTTTTGTCCATTTTTCATTTTTTTTTAATCGTTGTTATGGCCTGGCAACCATCCACGGCCTTATATGTCGGTTTTTATAGTATTGCATCACTGTATACTCTGTCAGATATTTAGGGTTTCTTAGGGTTTTTTAGGGTTTCGGGTTTTAAGGATTTATTTAGGGTATTTTGCGATCCGATCCGCCCGTCCAACGCCCACGCAAAAAAAAAAAAAAAAAAAAAAAAAGATTGATCCGATTGATCTCGCTACGAAGTGGATTTCAAACTTCAACTGATGGAAGGAGGCAAGCACCAGCATCAAATCTCGGGGGAGGGATGGATTTCCTTCCTTAATGAAAACGATCTTGTTTTTCAAGACTGTGTACTTTTTGTCAACGAGACCGAGAGTGTACTTAGAGCGGAGGTGTTTCGTAAGGCAAATCATGGTACCAAATGAATGGGTTTTTTAGTGTTTTCTTAGGGTTTTTTTGTGTTTTTTCAGTGTTTATTAGGCAACGTATGGAGGAACTTTTAGGTGATTGGTCGAAGGACTGACAGTTGTTGGGTGCAAATAGTGAGTGGTGTCAAAATTCGTGAAATAGTATGGTTGAGTAGTGGCCTCTGTGAGGTTTAGGGTTTAAGGTTTTTTGGGTTTTTAGCATTTTTTTTTTATGGTCAGGGATGTCTTTTGGACGTCTCTGAACAGGTTCCAAACATGGCGATAAAATTTCTTTCTTATTGTAGTAGAGTCGGCACGCCTCATCCGGCCTGTTGTTTTCCATCATTGTCAAAGTGTTTGTTTTTTCTTTTTTTAGGGTTTTGTGTGCGTGCGTGCGTGCGTGCGTGTGTGCGTTGTGCGTTTGTGTGTTGTGCGTTTGTGCGTTTGCGTTTGTGTTTTCGTTTGTGCGTTTGTGCGTTTGTGTTTGCGCTTGTATGTTTGTGTTTTCGTTTGTGTGTTTGTGTTTGCGTTTGTGCGTTTGTGTTTGTGCGTTTGTGCGTATGCGTTTGTGTTTTCGTTTGTGCGTTTGTGCCTTTGTGTTTGCGTTTGTGCTTTTGTGTTTGCGTTTGTGCGTTTGTGTTTTCGTTTGTGCGTTTGTGTTTGTGTTTGTGCGTTTGTGCGTTTGTGTTTGCGTTTGTGCGTTTGTGTTTGTGCGTTTGTGCATTTGTGTTCGTGTTCGTGTCCGTGTCCGGGTCCGTGTCCGTGTTCGTGTTTGTGTTTGTGTTTTTGTGTTTGTCTTTTTGTGCTTGAATTCGCGCTTGTGTGTTTGTTTGCCATGTTTTACGTGCCATCTTCCTCGGTGTCATCGCTGGTAAATGTCGGTAACTTTCTTTCACAATGGGTGATTTTGATGGTCAGGCTGGTGAGAACCAAAATTGCAAAACAGCTTCTGACGATTTCAGACATATTTTTTGTTTTTTCCTTTTTTGGCAAAAAATATGGATGCTGGCTTATCAAACATATTTTATTACGCCTTCCATCAGATATGAATAGCAAATTCAAACCGAGAGTTTGATTAATTTTCTACGTTTGCGTCCAAAGAACTTCACCGTGAATTGCTTTAAATGTTGATTTTGTTTTTTGCCACTTAAAACATCTTTTCTCTGTACACACTTGTCCAATTTTCAATTTGAAACCGCCGATCAGAAGCTGAGAATCTTACCTTTCGATCGCAACCGTTATATCCACAATCCGACATGTTTGTACGGAGAAAAGGAAGTATTAACACTAATAGCGATACACGGTGTACAGTTCTCAAAATTATCAAACACACCAGGCCTTGTGTTAAAAGGCAGTTTTCTTTTTTGTTTCTGACTTCGAGTCACATGACCAAATCCCTTCAAGATCTTGCCGTGTTTCGACAGCCGAAATGCCCAAAGTTCCCATTTAATCACCAATATTAAGGACAAGTCATACTGAAAGTGTCGTCGACATCTTCGGCTACAAGTGACAGAATATCCTAAAATTATATTATGTTAAGGTTCTGTAGACTCAACTAAACAAAGCCAGCAGCTTAACAAACAATGTAGACTCATGCTATGGCATCTTTACACACACAAAAGAAAAAAAAAACCTTTACACACAAAAGGGAAAAAAGAACCAATGTCATTGCATCGATGAGAACATCCTAGGTGCCATCAGTTATGTGTTGCAGCGACACATACTTTTTGCGTCACGAAAAATTGTCAGAGTAAACAATGACCAAGTGACATATAGTTTGGATTTGCCCATATCAAATTCGCCACGTAAAAGAATTGTAGTAAATTTTACAAAATTTGCAATTCAATCGGTTTGTGAAAACCCAATGTAGGTCCGATGTTCCGTAATGCCTTTCAGAAGAGACCAGATTTCCATCGAAAATTGAAGATTTAACGTAGCAACTTATTCACTGTAGATAACCGAAACAAATTTCTAAGGTGTGAAACCGCCCAAAAACACTTTTCCCCACAAAAAAAAAATCTTTGTGCCAAAGAACGTTATCTTTCACCATTAAAGGTACACGTTAAAATAAAAATGGCAATAAAATTTGAAATAAAAATTAGTGTCAAAAACCAATCTCATACTTGGAGCTCTTTCTTCTTAGACAACGCTAATTGCCATCTCCATCTCCACCATTGCCATCGACTTTTTGCAAATCTAACAAACAACAACAAAGCGAAGGACATACAAATAAGACAAAAAGTTGAAAAAAGTCCCCTAGTAGGATATTGGAACGCTCCTTCCAAACTTCTCCTTAACCTAAATTTCTCTCGTAGACGAGGATTAGATGTCTTTCTAGTACCACTCCTTCCCTTTTCGGTTAAACAATCCCATTTCCAAAACGTTCCCAACATTTTCGCCCTTTGTTTTAGTGTTTGTATTGGTCTATTTTTGGGTTCTAGGGACCATATATGGTGGGGCAACATTTTAAAAGGAAGATTCTCGAGAATATTGGGGAGGCTGACCAATAAGGCCACAAAGGCAGTCGACCACCTCGACACAACCGCCTAAAAAAGAAAAGAAAAGAAGAAATCGGAAGTAAAATGATTAAAAACATACAAAAGAAGGAAAAAAAACAGCAAAACCAAGAGGTACGAGGGTGAAAAATGCAAGAAAACAACAATCGAGGAGGTAACGTGACAAAAAATTGTATCACAGAAGAAATACAATAACCAACAAGTTCCGATACCAGTTTTATAAGTTAGAGAGAAGGAAAAAAACAAGTGAACTGTAAACTATATGAACTAAAATCAGGTGGGCATTGCAATTCGTCGGTTCAAAACAAACGGAGAAGCTTTTATCAACAAAATAAAACCCCTTTGACGTAGGTTAAATTTCTTATTCCAGTCATTACCCAATATCGTTTTAGTACAAAGTAAATTCCTCTTTCCGGTCCTTACCCAATCATTAAGTGAAGTTATCATTCCAGTTCTTGTTTAATCCGACAAATTTGCCCAAAATGGGAACAATTTCAATAAAATGAAATACATGCACTTTCATTTTTTTTAAATGTTGACATTCAACTCACTACCGAAGCTTTTGTGGTAAATAATATTTATCAGAAATGTTTTTGAGTAAATGTACAGTTTTATGAGTAACTGTACGCTCGATTATTCAGAAAATTGTACCAATTGTCCAGTTACTCAACATTTACTTACAAATGGGAGTTATTTTCGATAAAGTAATAACCCTAGGGATTATGTGTAACAGGCATTAATCACCGATTATGTTAAGGACATTAAATTTTTCCGAAGAAATATTTTATGTTTCCCAAACTTCAGTCTGTTCCAACCAATGTGCGTTTTTTCTCCTAATAAAAGTGGCGCCTAAGTTGGGTTTAGAACCACACTTTCTATCGTTGCTTTCCCTGTTAATCGAGAAACCTAAGAGTTTAAAACCCACTCTAACATAATTTCACACAGAGGAGGAGAGCCCTTGGCAAAGTATAGAAGACTTTAAAGGACTAAGGTTGAGCTTAAAACCACTCTAAAGTAAATTTCCGTACAAAAGAAGAAGAGAGTGTATTCTTATTTGGCGGTGAAGTATACGACACTCACCTCAAATAAATCGAGTGTCGTTGGATTGAACATTCGAAAGCAATCGTCATGGTGAGCGAAATTATCGCCATATATCTGTCAAGCCCTCACCAAAAATTTACAAAAAAGATAAGGCATTTTGAATTGTGCATTTCGAATACCATCCCGACTAAAAAAAAAGGGCTTGAACTGTGTTGAATTTAAATAAATGTGTAGATTTTGGTAAAAAATGGTACATCCAAGCATAATTTGGTTAAGCTCAGATGTTGTGAAATCTTGGAGTATATGAACAATGATAAAGGAACTTCAACCTTCTTCGAAAATACTAGGCATAAACAACTATTTTATATTTTCCTCGAACAAACTTTTGCAAATAATATCTAAAAAAAACACACACTGATTATTCTAAATTTAATCGAACAAACTTCAGTAAGTAATAGCTTAAACCTTTCTAAACACTACACCGTAAATTGCTACTAGTGTTAAGATTTCATTTAGTATGAAGATTATTTTATAGTCGATGATTCTATTTTCAGTCCTAATGATGTGGATAATTGTGAACTGCAAAAAAAGTAGCGTTACCTCATAAAACAATTAACATTGTCAACGCTATTTTATGTTTAGGGGGCAAATATAAACGGGACCGAATTAGTGTAATTAACTCTCATAATAGGGATTCGCACCACAAATTACCTCAAATGTATATGCTAATGGAACTTGAAGCGTATTGTACATCCAATCGGTGGCCGTTCCATGGGCGAGGTACCTGATTCAAATCCTCACTTCATAACAAACGATCAGTAGAAAGAGAGAGAGAGAGAAAGAGAGAAAAAAAGAAAGAGCAAACAATACTTCACT
>JBBHKE010002584.1:95847-141953 GCA_037447655.1 Zygnema cylindricum | reverse complement strand
GAGAGAGAGAGAGGGGAGAGAGAGAGGGAGGGAGGGAGAGAGGGAGAGAGGTGGAGGGGGAGAGAGAGGTGGAGGGAGGGAGGGAGGGAGGGAGGGAGGGAGGGAGGGAGGGATTAAAAGATTGAAACAACCATCACTTTCACTTTCTCTAGTACGACAACACAATAGGCTAAGTAGAGCTACTTAAAAAGATTGAAAACAAATATCATTGTCCTTTCCTCTAGTTGAAATTTAACAAACTTCCTAAAACAAAGTGCTCCAACAAGCCACAAATGGCTCGAGAAATTTTTTATCAAACTTTTCCAAAATGCCCAACGTGCCCAAACCGCTCGAAAATACACTGGTAAAAACTTCTTTAAAACTAACAAATAAAAAGGTAAAACTCTTATCTCTTGTTCACAATATTTGATGAGAAACCCAACAATTGTTCATAGGAGAAATTGAGTTTGAAAGTTGAAAAAATACATTAAATCACATAACGATAGACAATGTAAGCTGAAATTTCACATAAAAAAATAAACCGGCACAAATCACCACAAACACTCAGGAAATGACTAAATTCTACTTCATAAAATAAGATAAAATCCTGCATACTACCCCAAAAAAACCCTCGAAAAACCCCAGAAAAAACCCAAAAACCCAGGAAAGTATTATTACTTTTTTTAAATATAACTTACCCAACAGCACTCCCGCCCGAGCCCACCACACAGGTGTAATTTAAATGCTTCGCATTTAAATCTTTCAAAGGGGCCACCAAAGAGTCCGCCCTCCCATTATCGGGAGCTCCCCGTTCATGGTCATAGGGCATAAATAAAGCCTGAAAAAAAGGTTTTTCTCGAAGGAATTTTCCTTAAAAGGGATTTTTCTAAGAGGGATTTTCTTCAGAGGTTGTTAAGCTCGCCAAGAGATTGATTTTATATGTTTAGGATTAGTATATACTACCATAAGTTTCCCTCCTATAAGGGTCATTCGACGATTAGTACATAGTTTATATACTGAAGGTCAGTAATTTAATTTCAGTGTGATTTTACCTCCAAATAAATATCCATTACCATTACATACATATACAAATATACATATACTTCTATTACTATAAATATTCTTTTTGTTCAAGCCATTATGTGCTGTTCTGGAAGATGTAAAAAACATAGTTATGGAACAAAATAATTTCCATATGCAAAGACAATGATAAAGATAATTAAGCACGAACTTTATCAGATAGGACCCTTAAAACAAGAGGCAGGAATAAGTTAATTTGTGACATGTCGCCTCCTCAGCTACACCATCAACCCCTATTAGTGTCAAGAAATAAACAGTAGAAGGGATGTTTAAATGTTACCAATTCTATTTCCGGTGAAAACAACGTGGATGATTTTGAACCACAAAAAAAAATTAGGGTTAAGAAAAAAACAATTGGTATCTTATTAACGCTAATTTGTGTTTTGGGGGGCAAGAAAGGATGAGACCGGATTCAGTCTTATTGACAGTTATAGCAATTCAGGTATAGTTTCGGTCAACTTGAGGTGTTTCAATCTTCCTTTTGTAAACTTTAGCACTAATTTTCATGTTAACCCCTTGTTTTTGTAAACTTTTAGTGACAAAACGAATACTGTCGAGAGCCACTCTATTGACCGTTTCATGCAACAACAATGAATGTCTCGGAAAAAAAAAAGGTTAAAACGAAAAGTTACATTGACATCCAAATATTCCGACTGAATTGGACATTATTTGAAGTCAAAAATATTTGCTCACCTCCATTCCCGAATGCACATTCACCCAAAGATGAGGCTGAAAATTTGAAGCCAGTATTCTAAGTAACTCAGTCTCAGGCTCACTGAATGGACCCGTACCAGGATACTCTTCTGCAGGATTATAGTCCTATTTAAAAAAAAAAAAAAAAACAAGAGCTCAATTTCAAAACATGCTTAAAAACATGCCAAGACACATGCACAAAAAGTTGTCAAAAAGTTGGTAAACAACTCTTAAGGGTAAATGGCGAAGGATAGGAAAGTCACACAAAATTTTAGATCGGTGTTTTGTCATTTTGAGAAATGGAATTGGAAAAAAGAAAAAAAATTGTAAGGTATGGTACACAACAAAAATAGTAATTGTTGTCGACATTGTTCAACATGGAAGATGATTCCCAGAAACCGGCTTAAAATTCTGCAAGGGAGTTATATAATTCTCACCCTCTTATTGACAAGATACTTAACGGTTAAAATCCAAGTCAAAAGACGTTGATATTCAGTTCAAATCTAAGTCAAAAAACGTTGATATTCAGTTCAAATCTAAGTAAAAAAACGTTGATATTACTAACTGCTCACCAAATAATTAGCTATTGTCCTCAAATTATCATGATGAGTAGGGTTGTATACTTATAATCCATCATGAACAACATCATAAAAGCACCGAAACAAATGGGAATATAATTCTCACGGTAACATATCAATTCTGTCTAATATTGAAATTAATACCAGCATTTGCAAGTTGGACATAGCTCTATTATTCATGACAACGACACAAAACAAATCACCCGTTCCACAAACTTCCTCACAACAAAGGCAATTTCTGAACAGCCGAGGACTCAGATCATATATTCTTTATGGAAAACATTTCAAATGTTTCATAACAAATGCCACACCTTCTCCTTCTTTCCCCAATCGACCGCCCAATTGCGGTTTGTATCCACTCCACGACCTGTCACGTCGCAAAAGGAACACCATCCTTTTCAGTTAAACTATGTCGCAAGGAACTCCCAAATACCGACTAAGTCTTAGGTCAACTAAGACTCCAACGGGACAACACATCGAAGATCCATCAAACCAGGATTCACCACTATTAGTGTGGTCTCATAAGGATTACCGATGCCAACTCACACTAAGGTCGATAAAATCTCTCCCTTCATTCGCAACTAACCCATATTTGTTTGTGGTTAACCAATTCAAATAGCTTCTCATAGGCGACAATTAAATAAATGTACTTAACGAATCCTGTGGACCACAAAAAACAAAGGTGAAAAATGACCACATGCATCCTTATCCGAATTTTCAGGAAGGGGTTCCCTCAAGAACATACAATCAGGGTATGACACTCCCTCCCCAAAAAACTCTAACGCATGTCATATGTTTAAAAGCAGAGCTATCGAGAGATCACACAAAGTATGCCTGAGTCTCGAACACTAGATACTCTATCAAAAACTCTATCGGAACTATATGAGAACTCTAGGTGTATCATTGGTTGTTGGTTTAAAACATTAACGGACGGTGGTGGGAGGGAGGGAGGGAGGGAGGGAGGTTTCGTTTCAAAACTTACCATTTTTCCTCTCACAAAGGTCTCCCGCTTCAACTATCTTTCGACCATTGGCATTCTCCATTGGCACAACCTGGACAATGAAAAACATAAAAAGTTACCCGTCATAAAAAAAAACAACTATAGGACTTCAATTCGGGTGCTCTTATCACTTATTGGAAGTTGTAGAGATCAATTATTTTTGCTCTAATCGAGTTTTATGCAATTGCGGTAGTTATACACTAGTATTACTGGTTTTTTTTTGCAAAATTTATACCTACTGGTATGAGTGGCCCTTTAAGAAATCCATATGTGGGAATCTGCCATACAATGAAGTACAAACAGTGAATTTTATAACAAAAAATGTTTTTGTGGCTCAATGGAGAACTAGATTTAGCTTGAAATGTCACTTCATTTAAACCCTTTTAAAGTTAGCTTTAACAATAGTAATGACAATCATCAGCTCGTGACAATAATGACATCCATAGTTATTCCTTGGTCAAAGGCTCTAATAATTTAGTCAATATACCAGTAAAATGCTTTGCCAAATAACCAGCGGTAAAACTAGAGGTCTCGATGTCACAATATATGTTATGTCATCTAAAAGCACAATGAAACAATCCACACTAAGCATTGCTCAACAAAAAAAATTGCCGGTAAAAACCGACTATGCGAATCAATAATGCCTTGCCTTGATTGGACAAAACACTATTTTCTGTGATGCATTGATGCACAATTAAAGCTCCACTTACAAGATTTCAACTCAAAATAGACCACTTCTTATGAAGAAATTCGGCGCACCAAGCTTTGTGAGGTTTTTATTGTTTATTTTCTGTACCGGTTGACATAGACGCTTTCACTTATTGAACTGTTCCATAAATGTGGTAAGTATTTCTAGTAGTGTTGGGTATCGGGTAGTTTCATATCGCGATAATTTCGATATTCGATATATCGAATATCGATCGAGCAGATTCCTCGATATATCGTACCGGGACCAACATAAATTATCACGATATATATCGCAAAAATTGCATATCCGTACAGTCAGAGTATGGAAAACCGTACGAAAAAGCGTACGGAGAATCGTACGAAAAATCGTACGGATATTTTGCCCCCCCCCCCCCACTGAGCGCGGGGGGGGGGGGGGGGGGGGGGGTTTTGAAAAAAATTGGTAAAATTTTCATTTTCGATATATCGTCGATACGATATATCGGCGATATATCGCGATAATTTGAAATTCGATATATCGAAGCGATATATCGAATATCGGGTACATGAAATTCGATATATATCGAATATCGGCAATGGGTCCTCGATACCCAACACTAATTTCTAGTCAACATTGACGGACCAGTGTTCATTGGCACATTAAAACCTTTCACATAACCTATGACCCAACTTTCTAAGGTAAGTTGACATAAAAAATAAGCCAGTAAGAGTCTTGTCATTCTTGAATTGAAGCTTTTTTACCGATTCTTACCTTCAACACCAAATGTGGTAGGAGATGATCCCAAGCTTTTCTATACTCTTTTCTCATCGGCCTCTCTCCCACGAGCATTAACAAAAGCCGTAACGCAACTTCGGAGGTGATTGGTTCCCTCCCATGCTGACCAAAATCCTAGTGAGCGCTCTCACAAAACAAGTCTTCATGGAAGATTAGTCAAAACGCCAACATCGTAACCTGTTCTTTAGACTCTAGGTTATCACAAGAGGTTCAGAAATGAAGCGCAAATTGAGAGGATTACTAGACATGCCAGTTTAAAATTTCACATGCGGTATCTCCTCGAGAAAAGAAATCTTGTAGGAGATTGTTGAGACATGAGAGTCAAACCTTAACTGATTTGATCTTATGTTTGTCTTCGACAAAAAATCAAAATTCTACTAAATGATTTCAAAAACCGTCCACAGCAGGTTCAACTGAGGGAACTTACAACTTAGTTTATGGATAGAAACTGCCAAGAGCTTCATTGTTTTCATTTTTTGACCATTTTATAAAAAGGACAAAAAGCGTACTATCAAAATGCAGCATGCAGCAGTAATAACATTAAGTTTGCATGTGCAAATTTACATTAGTGATGCAGAGGTCTTAAAAACAGGTCCTTGGTATTTGATACTTTAAATACTTGCGATACTTTCAAATTACGAAACTACCACAATTATCAGCAGAAAAAGAGCAGTTTAAATTTGTGTGAAACTGCCTGGTATACGAATACAAATTTAACCACACAGTGCATGCACTCACAGTATACAGTCAATCGCTCTTACCACATCACGAATTAACACTGAATTAATCTATTCAGTGTTTTGGGATTCGTTTGGTTTTTATTTTATTTTGCAAGCACAGAGCAGTCCAGTTTAGGGGATTGTCAATGAAAATGGACAATGCTATACTCTCCAAAAAATTGTGACCTGCACATACTGTAAAACGGCATCATCATTAACACTACAAGGCAAGATTTTTAGGTTTTTTTAGGGTGCAGGTTCGAGTGTGTACAGGTTATTTAATATATTGCAACAATAATGTAGTTCCTCAACATCTTATAATAGGGATAGTATACTACAATGAAATCCCAACGTAATTCAACAAGACACACATCACTTCATATCGAAAAAAACAATCTCCACAACGGACTTTTTGAGTAAATCAATGTGTAACTTAACAACAGAACAACCGGAGACTCACCAGAAGTGCTCTTATTCTGAGGTCTGTGTCCATATCCCCATTATATTTCCCTCCAGTTGCAAGAGTCACAGAATGGAGCTCGGCCGAGTAGCCTGCAAGCTCCAACCGATCAACTTCCACCTGACACGTGTCCCAACCAAAAACTTGCACACATAATGTTTTCATAAACTATAAGACATAGTGTAAGAATCATAAACTTGCACAAATGATTTTCTCATAAACTGTAACACAAAATATAACAATTAACACATTATTAACTTGCACACGTCATGTATAAGGGTTCATTCAAAACAAAGCTAAAAACTGGCCAGAACACGTTCTGAAAGTTGCGACTTTCCGGTCTTATGGAAAATTCTGAACCAAAATTTTTCCAAAGACCAGGAAAATGTTGGTCTTCTTATCGTAATGTTGGTTCCAGAAGACCACCATTGGAACACAACATTCAATATACGAAAAGTTGTTGATACCATTTTCCGTTAGTCAACAGATCATTTGAGTAGCTCAAATAAGAAAACCTTCCTGTCTATACAGATACTTTGTCATCCCATTATAAGCATTGATTCATTTTCAATGTGACAACATCTATTTGAAAATGCAACTGCAAGTTCAAAATTTTTGAAACCATCGACATGACAATCCTATCGATCCACATCCAAAAAGCAGTTGTCCCACTTACGTCCAAATGCGACAAAAGTGTATGGAAGGGAGAATCATAAGTAATCAATAGCAGTCTCCATATATGCCCAGGATAGGCACACACTTTCAAATCAACCTTTGATAGAGTTTTATGCAATTGCTGTAGATATACATGAGTATCATTGGTTTTTTTGTCAAATTTATATCTACTGGTATGTTTGTTCGGATGTGTATTGGACTTACTGTCAGCATTTTTGGATGTCGTGCTGCAAGCTCTTTGATTTGCTGGAGGAGGACATCACTGCACCATAGGCACCATAGAGAGAGAGAGAGAGAGAGAGAGAGAGAGAGAGAGAGAGAGAGAGAGAGAGAGAGAGAGAGAGAGAGAGAGAAGATATCTCGTTCTGAGCTTGAGTTTCAAACAATGAAAATTTCGGAAATAGAATTGTTAGGATGCATGCAAATTTCCGAATTCGTGAAAAGAAAGGTAAAGACAACAGAGGTGGGAGAAGCGGGTGATATAGAAGACGGCGCATATAGAAAAAATAACTTTTGTTCACAAGGAAGATTATTAAATGTCCAATTATGAGTAGAAGAATTCCTACCGCATTAACTATTCTTAGTATTGTGAATAATTGAGCATCACAAAGATGTAGTGAATCTCAGGGAAAGGTCTCTAGGAGTATCATACCTTGCATGATAATAAGTGTAATTTGGTTTGGCAAATTCCTGACTCCCGGAAGTTTGTCCTTGTGCCTGCATGTAACCAAAGAAGAGTCAAGTTACTTCACCTTCACAGTCTTTGATAGACAAACTTTGGAAACGGTGAGACATGTCATGAAAAAATTAGAAAGAAAACGATTTTGGCGACACATTTGAAAAAGATGCCTTCTCGTTTTTTTAACACCAGCCCAAACTCAAAATCATTTTTGTTGCATAACAACTCAGATTGAGTTCCGTACACCACCCACTGCTGTTAGAGAAATGAATTATTAACGCTCACCTTTATTAGCTACACTAAATTATGTATTAGAGTTAGTTAATATTAGCGTTAACACTTTATCATTATTAACTACACTACATTATGTTCTGCCATCTATTATGTTCTGCAATTCATTATGGGCCACTTAATAAGCTTTATTAACACTAATTTATGATTTTGGGTCAAAAAAACCCTCGCTCGAATTAGAGTCTCTAACAGAGATGGGCAGTGAAACAAACAGAAGTTCATTACCTATAACACTTTGATGTGCATTGCTTCAGACAGTAAGAAAAAATATCTACTACTTTGTAAAAAAAAAAATCCATCAACTAAAGAAAAAAAACATCCAGTCACTATACTTTTGTGAGCTCCAAAGTGATAGAATTACATGCAACCCAACATGCACACATGAAAAAACTTGCTTTGAATAAAATATACAACATATGTTAACAAACGTTATTTTTCCCTCGCATAAAACAAACCAACAAAAGATTCGAGTGAAAACAAACTGTGATTTCTTCCGATTGTCAAATTCTCAAATTGCCCCTTCAAAATTTGAATCAATCATCTCTAGCGCCTCGTTATTAAACAAATCATCTAACTTTTAAACACACACTCTACTACATTTGGAAATGACAGTCATCTTCCTACCTCCTGATTCAACAAATGGCGGCCACTCGTCAGCCCTTTAGCATTTATAATTAGGGTCGAGAGTACAAAAGCCAGTGACGTCAGCAGATTTCCATTGCCGAGCATTGCAGTCAGTCAGTCCACTGTACGGCAGCCAAAGAAATCAATTCGGAGGTCTGCACGAGGAAGTTCGACGAGGTACGTATCACCTGTACGGAAAATGACAGGTGCCAGGACAGAACAGGAGCTTCAAAAAACCTTCCGTCGCGTGTTTGTCCGGATAGAGAGAATAAATATGTGCTTCGGAGAGAAAGAAGAGAGGAGCAAAGAGAGAAACGAGCAGAGAGAGATAGAGAGAGAGAGAGAGAGAGAGAGAGAGAGAGAGAGAGAGAGAGAGAGAGAGAGAGAGAGAGAGAGAGAGAGACTAGTAACAGAACCTGTCACCGTTCACATGTAAATCGCATGTCCTCCCATGGCCCGCCCTCCCTCTCGTCGTCATGGATGGAGAGCTGGAGACATGGAGTACGGAATAAATGCACGGAGTAGTGAGTACAGTGTGTAGTACGGAATGGAGGGAAATACGGCAAACCTGCTGTATTGAATTGACTATTTGACTCCGATAGATTTAATTTAGTGCGGCCTTCGGTCGTAGACGCGCTACTACAGTATTTTTAAGGTTCCGCACGGTATACGGAACTCGTACCGTACGGTCCGCAACAACTTCGTACGCTACACCGTGAATCGCTATTACTGTTAGTAAATTTTTCGTCTCTTAAACATCTTTTCTCCGTACACACCTGTCGGATTGTGGATGTAACGGTTGGGATTGAAAGGTAAGATTCTCAGCTTCCGATTGGCGGTCTCAAATTGAGAATCCGACAAGTGTGTACGGAGAAAAGATGTTTTAAGTGGCGAAAAATTTATTAACCCTAATAGCGATACGGGGTGCATCTTCAAAGAGGCCAAAAAGAAAAAAGTCCATCGCCGAATTTCGAATCGAGCATGTCCGCGTGAGAGGCGGAGCCATGTCTCCTGGCTGCTTCCAGGAAATTTCCCGTCTTCTTCGCCGCTACTTCTCGCCCAGGACAGGCAGCCATGGCCGCCTCCTTCCTTTCATGGCAGCCGTCGTCATCGCCTTCCTCCTCGTATTGCTTGTACGGACGACTTCCGTACCAAAAGGGAGGATCCAGTCACGTCTAACTTTGAGGGAGAAGGTGCCACGTGGCGAATCAGGACAACTGGACGTGGTGAAATATGAGGAATCCACGTGGCGGGAAACCTGGGATGATGACGGGTCCGGGGAAGGCGAGGCATTCGAGAAGCAGGAGGACACGTGGCAGGAATGGAGCTCTGAAGCGTACAGAGAGGTAGGAGGAGAGTTCGACGAGGTGGTCATGGAGGAGGAGGAGAGGGAGGCGGAACTGGAAGGGAAGGGAGGAGGGAAGGGAGGGGAGGGAGACCAGGGAGAGGAGGGAGTGGTGGATCTGAAGGTGGTCGAGGGAGAGAAAGGGTTTGGGAGAGGGGTTTGGGAAGAGGAGAAGAAGGGAAAGAAGGCGAGGGAGATAGAAGAAATGGAGAGAGAGGAGGCGAGAGAGGAGGAGGAGGCGGAGGAGGAGCCATGGGAGGTGGAGGGAGAGGGCAGATGGCAAGGGGATAGTTTTTTGAATTTAATGTCTAGTAAGAGTAAAAAAAATGCTGAAGAAGAGGGAAGAAAGGGGGCAGTAGTAGATGGTCAAGGGGGGAAGGGTAAGCAATTTGTAACCGTTGGTGAAAGGAGGAGGAGGAAGGGAGATGAAACTCAAAAGGTTGTTTACAGGAAAAAAAAAAAACTTAAGAAAGTTTCCAGTGATATAAATCAATCAACGGAACGGAGAAACATGGGAACCGGTAATCGTCGTCTTTCAAAACAACAAAGGATTCTTCTTTGGAAGGAATTGGCGGCCGAGAGACTCGCCAAAGGATTGGTCCCCGGGCAGCGGACCAATCACACGGCGCCAAATAAAAGTCAATCGAAGAGGTGGCGGTCGATTTACGTCAAGGATGACATCATCGACATGGGAGTCCGGAGCTGTCGAGCATTTGTGAAGAACCGAATTCTTCAATCGGTCGATACGTGAGTTTTTTTTGACAAAATTTGGGAAAAAATGGGAAAAAGATAACAAATAATTGAATATTTATGGGTTTCTTGTGCATGTTGCTTTTTGTCCTATTTGTCCATTTCGTCCTTTTCTTCTTTGTTGTCTTTTTTAATAGAAAATGAAATACTGCTTGCCTCCGTTTTACATGATAACTGGTTTTTATCTTATCTCTCTCAATCAATAGGTTTTGAAGGGGGTCAAAAATTGAGGTTCAATGTGGTTGGTCAAAAATTGATTGTTGTGGTATTGTGAGTCGTTAAAATGGTAGAATCGCAAAATACGATGAAGACCAGGTATTTTAACTGGAAGTTGCGCTTTCAAATTGTTTTATTTTGCTGGACAATTTCAACAACCCGACGAATAATCTTTGTGATAGGACGAAACAAACTTCAATGTATGTTCATCTGAACTGTAATAATTAGCATATGTGTGATTGTCCATGTATTTCCACTTTTTAAACAACAGGGGAATTTAACCATTTCAAGCACATATAAGTTATGCATTCATGTCATTGTGCTTCACACAAGAAGATCGAATTGTTAGACGACACCGTCGACAAACATATACCTGTTCTTACAAGATTCTATCGACATAGTTTTACGTGTGTACTGATAAGTTGTGCTTTTATGTCACCCTCCATAATTTAAGTTGCCTTTCTTGCATTATCTAGGATTTAGGATTTTGAGTATACCTTGTCGTTTTAACTTTTTCTTAAAGGATTTTATGAAGATTTGAACTTTTGTTTAAAAAATATTTATATTGGAGTATCAGCGGAGGAGTTATTTTAAGTTTCAACACCTGGTTGCAGGTAGGATGTTGTTAATTGGTCTATCAAAGACAAACTCATGACCTCTGAAATTTAGCAAGACACTAGTTACTACACTTTGTCATACATCCGAGGTTAGGTTTTATAAATAAAATTGTAAAAATCGTTCCTCGAACACTTGAGAGAATCATGTCTTTATTTTTTTGGTGGGAACAACCTTGAATGTCTAGTTTTTGCCGTTTCTATCTCTGTGTAGATTTATTTTTTAAAATCCCTCTTCCTCCCTCCCTCTGTCCCTCCCTCCTCCCTCCCTCCCTCCCTCCCTTCCTTTCTCTTCTCTGTTTGTTGCAAGTGACCAGATTGCCAATCTCTCGGATCCATAATTTGACTCGTAAGGGTCTCCGAACCCTTGTCGTTTTGCCCCGACCCGGCCTCGGAAACTCTTTTCGAGGTTATGTGTCATCGTTCATTTATGCAAAACTGACGGGCCGTCGACTTGTACGGTTCCATGCATCGGATCACACTCCAGTATTCGACACTCTCTGTGATTTGTTCCATTGTGGATTAGATTCCATCCATTGGGAGCACTACGAGACACCATCTCAAGCACTCAGTGAGCTCCAAGAGCTTGGACCCACCACTTTGGTTACAGTACAGAAGGGAAATGGTACGTTTTTTTGTAACCACAAGGACCTGGAGGACAAAAGGGGAGGGGAAGATGATGTGGAGTGGTTGAATGCAGAGAGTGAGGACTGGTAAATGATCAAAAACTATATTGAGGTAACAATTGCCAGTTAACAGTCTATTGAGAAATCAAAGATGAAAACTTTTCTGTCTTTGATTTTGTTTTTCCATTATATCCTTGCCACCATTCGGTTGTAAGCGTGACACACCACCTTCTTTTGTAACCACATAGGTGAGCCCTTATTTGTTTCATTAGTTTTTTATGTTTTAATTATTGAATCATTATACACTAATTATTCCAGTGTCAAGTTTTCACATATATGGTTGTTGTACTATCTCCTAACCCACACCAAGTTCACCCTTTAGGAGGGGATCATACACGGAATTTATGCAGTTTATTTATAGAGTAATCTCACTTTCAGAGTTTACATTTATTTATGAATAATCATCCAGTTTTATGAGTAACCATGCGTTTGTGAGTAACCCAAAGTGTACAGTTCCTCATGACATGTTATTAATATTTCACAAGTGTAGTTAGTCTAATTCTAAAGTTACTCACAATGACGTGAGTCAAATTTCTCTTGTTTGTGATCACCTTGTCATTACTTAACAATCTTCATCGAGCTTCCCTTTGTGACTAACACATTCTCCTCAACCAAACCCAAAAAATCCCAATCCTTCTCAGTTTCCTTTTCCCTTTCCTTTTCCTTTTCCTTTTCCTTTTCCTTTTCCTTTTCCTTTTCCTTTTCCCATTCCTCGTCGTTTTTTTTATCTTTCCCTTGTCCCTTTCCTCATCCTTATCCTTATCCGTATTCTTATCGTTTTCTTCGTCCTTTTTTCTGTCGGTCCTTCCAGGTGTCCTCAAACAATTGCGTTTATCTGCTCCGATTGTTTTGGTGAACACATCGAGAACGTTTGACGACTATTGGGTCACAAACAAACCTCTCCAAAAGTGCATTTTTTCTGCCTTTAAATGCAAGGATTTGTGGTGTGTTTACTCTCGTGCAATTCACGCACTTATCCCGGGTGGAGCGAAGGATTTTCTTTCGACTTTTGTCGAGCAAAACCTCGGTAAGAAATTGAAAGAAACAAAAGAAGTCATATTTTCCCCATCTGCCCCATCCGACCAATCTGACCAATCTGACTCATCGTCTCCCCTCATACAAAAACTTCACAATGATGTTAATCTTACCTTCGATGTCGCGATCCATTTTAGAGTTACCGATAAGGCAGATGAAGAAGGCAGGCAGGAACTTGAATTGAAGTATACCGACAAATTGTTGTGGAAGTGTATCTCTACCATTGTCGATGCACTTAGAGATTCTTTACCGACGGAGAGAAGACAAGAGGTCGAAACTAGTCCTTTGAAAATATTCCTCGCGGTTGACAATCCCGTCCTTAAACCGGTTTTTGTTAGGAAGCTACAAAGCTTAGGAGATGTTTTCTACTCGGCCCCGAATGAGGCGATTAGTTCGGAAACCAATTTTAAAGGTACATTGTCTATGATGGAGTTTTACATGATGTCGAAAGCTCACGTCCTATTGGAGGCCGAAGATAGTGTGAACACCTTCGCCTACTTTGCGAGCATTACGGGCAATGGAACTGCGGCCGCGATGATTTTTAGAGACAGTAGTTGTGCCATGAGAATGGATCATTTCGGAGTTCCCGTAAGGAGACAATCATACTAACCCACATAAGAATAGTGCGTCGTTTTATTTGCCTGTCATATTATTTTTTCCTGCCTTTCTCTTTCGTATCTTGTACATGCGATTGCAGTTATTTTTATTTATTTATGAGGCAGTTTGACCACCTTATTTTACTGGTTGTAAATTGTATATCTGGCAGTTAGGGAAGCGAGCAAATGTACAGTTTGTTTTTTTTTTGTTTTTTTTGTTTTTTTTTTTGTATGCAAGTTAAGCCGTTTGTGATTATCTTTCCAATGAAAACGTTGTGTTGTCATACCATGGAAACTGTACTTCAACTGTATACTGTATTTTTGAATTTATTTTTTCTTGCGATATCTTGCTTTGAAAGCTTTAGTCCAGTTTGGCAAAAAAGTCCACTATTGAAATTTGAATGTGGTGGAGGATCATTTCATAAGATTGCAAAAATGCGCCAAACAAGTCAAAAATTGCCATCATTGAAGTTCAGTAAGCATTGTCTTTGAAACTTTAATTCCTGCGGCTTCAGCTCAATACAGAAGGAATAAGCTTTGTTAAAACGTGCAGTAGTAAATCATCTCACTATGTGGGAAAGAAAAGACTAAAGGGCAAAACAAAAGTGAAAAATAGCACAAAACAATCAAACAACAAAAAGAATAAGCGACTTTAGTATGGACGAACAGAAAACGTCCATAGATAATCTTTCTACTAAAAAGATCATCAGATATTTTCTGGTTACCCTTTTGTCCTTCAACTAGTCGACTACACTAAAACACATTTTTCAAGGAGCCTTGATCGTGCACCAGTAAAACATATAATGCTGTTAACATAACTTATAAGATTTTGCATTGAAAAACAAGCACTATTTTTACAATTTTAGTCTCTTCCTTCATGTTTCGTATCTTGCGTTTTAATAACAGAAAAAAACAGGCTTGATAGCCTCTTTTTGCAAATTTGTACTCCATATTTTTGACGTTTTATTTATGACAAAAACGTCATTACATGTTAGACTAACCTTTTTGCAACACCTTTATGGGCCTCAGTGTGCCAAGTGGAGATTATACATCACCACTAATGCTGTGGTCATCTGGTACTAAACTCAGTTAGGGTTACAAATTTGTGTACGTAGACAGACAGTGCATGTTGATACAAAAACTACACCGCTCATTGTTATTAGTGTTAACACTAATAACACTAATTCAGTCGCAACTTTTTTTGGCCAAAAATCACAAAATAGAGTTAACACCATTACTTAAGGACGTGGACTACAATCGGCCACGTCTCCTTGCACTAAATTAGTGTTATTAATTATAAATTCACATCAACACTAATAAATATTTAACGCTAATAGCAATGAGCGGTGTAGAGATTCTAGAGACTCAGAATTTTTGTCGTCATCTGCTGCGCTCCAAACATACAATCATGGTGAATGTGGATTCAAATTGTCCGACGAAAAATGTTATGTAACCGGTTAGTCCACCTCAAATGCTCTTCTGTTACAGTAAAACAATTATACTCGGCAAAATGTGCTTTATACAATCATCAATTGACAGATATAACCGTCGTTCCGTGGATCCTCAAGCATTTTTTAATAATAGTCAACAACAATCCCAAAATCCTTAATGAAGGCTAGGATCTATTCAAATAACCATCCAAATTGAAACTTTGGAAAAGTGTCTAACCTAACATCGACATGTATACTTAAAACCACCTGCTTATCACCTCACTAAGGACAAAATATATGATGACTTTGACATCCATTCCGTCAAATTTGATAACGATGATGAAAGGAAAAAACTTCTCGCAACAAAACGACTACCTATCCCACGTCCATCTCCCTTTTTCAGTGATATGCCGG
Organism: Zygnema cylindricum; assembly: GCA_037447655.1. Taxonomy (NCBI): domain Eukaryota; kingdom Viridiplantae; phylum Streptophyta; class Zygnematophyceae; order Zygnematales; family Zygnemataceae; genus Zygnema; species Zygnema cylindricum. The sequence goes on along the minus strand of JBBHKE010002584.1, from coordinate 126,627 downwards.
GCCCAAAAACCTTCGCCAACTATATCCCGGCCTCACTTCCTTCAACCATGGGCATGCATTGGCTAGGGTTTCAATGCCCGTCCCGATCACAGAATCGCACCCGTAAAGGTCGAGTTCCTGAAGGCGAGTGCATTGGACGAGATGACATAAACCCACATCGCTTATTCTCGTGAGAGATAACTGCAGATGACGCAAACGGTGACAGTTTGCCCCAACAACGGCCAAACCCTCATCCGTAATGTATGTGCTGTGAGGAACCATCCCATCCCAGAATCACAAAAAAGTGTCAAACATTTGTGGATAAAGACACTAATGACGCAGAGATCGGGTAGAGATTCGGTAATGATGCATCAGAAAGATCACGCGAAAGTGTTGACTACGACGAGTGAGAAAGGACAAGGAGGGTTATCTTGAGAAATTCAACTTGGGAAAATGCAACTATCTATCTTTGCGTTAACTTTTGAATGGAAAGAAAAGGAAATGAATGGTGATTAGATTTTTGAGAAGATCAAGTCGAATAAACGTCGTCCACTCTAAAAACATTTGCCTGCAATTTCTTACGACCCATGGAAAAAAAGCAAAAATTACACGAGGTATTGTATAGCTTAACTAGCATACGTTATTCTGACTGCCTTTGAAACAAACATTTGTCATGCTTCAGAATCCAAAATAAGGTTCAGTGACCAAGTATATAAGTATACAAGTCTTGTAAGAAACACAACAATCCTGTTCTGACTGAAAACAACCTTTAAACTTTTTTAAACTAATCATAACATGTTGGCATTTCAGGGAAAGAACAGAAGCAGTTTCGGTCTAGAAGCAATGTTTCTCTCCATGTTGACTCTCAGAACTTCGTCTTTAATCAATTGTCTTTCAGAATTGTACAAGTTGCTCCTCACTATTAATTATCCCTTGAAAGAAACACAGGCACTTCCAAACTTCCCGAAAAAATGGAAAACCCACACACACCTATTAAGTGTCAACTTCTCCAATTTCGGACAATCCTCCAGAAAACCAAACGAATGTATTTGTTTGCAACGGTCGATATCCAATTCACAAAGGTTAGGAAGCCCCCTCAAAATCACTCTAAGTCTCCCATCAAATACATCCATCATAGGAATGACTAACTCCTCTAGGGTTTTACAACCGGAGATCGCCTCCAAATTTCTCGACCCCGTCCCTGTCAATACCAACCTCCGGAGACGACGACATTTTGTGAGACTACTGAAACTCCCAGCATGGAGATTGCTCGAATCAACATATACCAGCATTAAGGTTTCCAAAGAAGGAAAATGAGGGAGAGAGGGGAGAGCTGAACTAGTGATTTGAGAAAGTGATAATGTTTTCAACGACGAGCACCGTTCTAAAGGTTTTAAATCACATTCCAAAGGGTTTAAAGAAACCAACACAAGCTTCTCCAATTTTTGACCGTGTTCGGAGATAACTTTTGTGATATCTTCTCCCCATTGGTCCCCTGTGTGTTGAATAGAGAGATGAGTCAAGTGCGGATTGGAGGCAAGAATTCTTTTCATTCTGTTCCCCAAATTGTTGCAATCCTGTTGTAAACAAAAGGATCTTAAGGAAGTACAATCTCCGAGATACTGCAAAGACTCTCCAGTAAATCCACCTGCCAATTCCACAATTTCCAATGGAGCTCCACTTTTTACCGCAATTTTTATGAGTCCATCCATACTAATTTGCGTCTTATGCATGGCTTGCCACCAGAAAGTAACTTCCAAAGTCTTTAAACCTCGGCATTTGAAAATCTCCTCCGGATTCTCTAACTGGTTGAAGTAAATAGGAATATGTGACCGGAGAGTCAAAGAATTTAAGTTTTTACAACCTAAAATCAAAGGAAGACAGTCTTTGCCTACTAAAGGTTTATCCAAAGTCAAAGTCAACGATTCTAACCGATTTCCGCATCCTTGCAACAATAATCCTTGCAAACGATTCAGATTCAAAAAAGATTTATTTTGCTGCAAATCCAGCCGCAGTTCGACAAGAGAACTGCAACCTTCTCCTATGGCCCTTAGCCCTAATTCTCCGCAGTTTTCCACATCTCCTATGTGAAGACATCTTAAAGAAGTCAGCTTCCCTATGGCTTTCAAACCCTCGTCCGTCAGCTTCCAGGGTTTCTCTGCTCTCATTTCCTTCAAATCCGGGAGCTTCTTGACCAATAGGTGGATGTGAGAGTCCTTCAGATTGGTCCACATGGGAGAGACGTCGAAGGCTGTCACGTTCGGGAACCGTCGGATGACGCGATCCAGATGGTCCATCTGACGGCACGTGATGCGCGTCACGTCGTGGCTCATGGCGTCACGGAAAAAACGTGACGTGCATGCCAACGCGTCACGGTCACAGGGGTGCTCCAATAGGCTTAGAATGTTCGAAAGCAAACCTGTTCCGTACAGTACGGATTCGAGAGAAGGTACATTCTCGTCCATCGTTGAGAGCGAGAGAGAGAGAGAGAGAGAGAGAGAGAGAGAGAGAGAGAGAGAGAGAGAGAGAGAGAGAGAGAGAGGGGAGGTTTTACATACCACAGTTGAGAATGTTACATATTTTCCAGTATTGTATTTTTTTTTTCTATTTGTAAATTAAAAGTAAAAATTTCATTACTGTACGGTAATGTACTGTCGTCCTCCAACAGAAGTACAGAACCCACATATGACAAAAGCTTTTTTTGAAATCCATACGTTTCATGGTTCAAAACTTCAAGTCGCCGTTCAAGATCCCTCATACGAACGGCTGCGATTTTCTCCATGTCAGATGTCTAACCAGAGAATCGACGGTTTTGCTGTTAGGTGCCAAGGAGGAGGCGGTTCGCCGGTTGTACGAGGTGAGACAAACTTTCAGTACTGTAAAAGTACAGCCCGTCCGTGCCACCTCATTTCACCTACACAATCGTAAGATTCTGGTCTCCCGATAATACACTGCACTTTTGTCTTTTGTCGGTTGGGTTGTGTCGGTTAGGGACTTTCGGACCGATACGCTTTTGGGAGATTGCCACGTCATCTTTCATTATGTTAGCCTTTCCTTTTTTTTCCATCTGGCGCCAGCCAGGCAGTAGCCGGCTGACACCATTGGCTGAGCTGTCCAGCTGCTTACAGTCCCGTCATCCAGTGCAGTGGGCGGAGCCCGTTCAACGATCGCCCGTTTTACGGAACGGCACGCACATTAATGCATGACAAGTTTTTTGTCGTCGAAGTGGGTCGAAAAGCACAAGACGACAACTTTTCGTACATCCTAAGTTCAGGGATGACGCAAATTGTACTCTACAAATTTGTGATTCCTTCGTACGGTTGCAACTTAGGCAGTATGGTGCTAAGTTTTACGGCAAAACGACAGGAAAAAACCCTTACTTATGCACATGTGGACACACCCTAAGTTATGTGAAACGAAACGTAAACATGGAATGTCTGTTGCTATAGTTGCGTTCTATACACAATAACAAACTGAAATGCATGAACGTATTATAGTTGTACGATTACATAGCGTATTGAGGTAACTGCGTTTTACAACCCCGAAGCATAGAATCGATTGTATGACGCGACAATGTACGTTTCGTCCTATGTTGTCCTCGCACCTATTTTACTGTAATCATATTCACCGCGTGCGAAACAAACGCTTATTAGAGTCACGAATGAACTTAAGTGAAAGTACACATACCCGTACATTTCGACGGTTTTTACTCGTACCTATTTTAGTGTATAATTATGCACGGTGTAATGATTGCATATCCGCAAACCCAAAAAAGAATTATGGATTTTTATAGTGGAAGGAAGCCACGTCGTACGGATTGTCAAATTTTGTACTTCTACCTATTTTACCGTATATGATACGACGGCGGATCCTGTATACCCAAATCATCGTTATGGAGAAATTACAATTAAACATTTTTTTGAAAATGGTATTGATACACAAATTAGTGTAAATGACACTAATTCATTATATACACTAATAATTTCTATACGCTAATAACGATTTACGGTTTACCTCTCCGCGCAAATTTCGTACGCTCAAATGTGAACTAACTTTTTTTCAGTATGTATCGTAAATGATTACGTTTCAAATTGTATTGTTTTGAAACATAAGTAAATATGGACGTACTACGTTAATTCATTTATTTCGTACGTTTTAACCATAGGTTTTGAATTTCGTTTTAACGTATTTAGTGTTAAAACCTACAACTAAATTTTACGGCTTATTCTTAAATCCTACAGCCTAACCCTAAATCCTACAGCTTAATCCTAAATCCTACAGCCTAACCCTAAATCCTACAGCCTAACCCTAAATCCTGCAGCCTAACCTTAAATCTTACAGTTTTGTATTTCTATTTTTGTATTTGTTTTCTTGTTTTTATTTCATCTTTTTCTTTACTTGTTTTCTTTCAACTCTTTTCTTTTAAATTAAAATTTTTTAAAAAAATTCTTATTGTTTTCGTTTTATTATGTTTTTTCTTTTTCTTCTTTATAAAATTTTTCTTTTCAATGTTTTCTTGGAGTAAAGGAATTTTTCAAGTTTTACCTAGTATTGCATCAGGGCTTACATTTGGAAACGGCAAAAAATTGTTCATTTAGAAGATGACGATAACAATGTAGGAATAAATAACCCCCCACAATATACTGAATCAGATAGAGCACGAATCATCAAAGATACATTAAAAAAACGTAATCCAAACACAGAATCAGCTTATCGAGTTGGTTTAAATCGGTATGCAAATTTTTGGGAGGCACAAGGACACCCCAATGTAGCTATTACACCTGATGGGGTTATAGGACTATTAGAGAACAACAAAGATAAAAGTTATACCACACTCATACAATGGGTGAAAGGTCTCCAAGACTCATATAAAACGCAATTAGCCATAAAAGGAGGGGGTGGTGAAAGCCTTAGAGACAACAATATTATCCAAAAACTTTTACAAGAATCTAAAAAAAATACATCAAATTTAAAAAAAATAACCATGAAGACCGCCAAGAAGGCATACGAGAAGCCTATTCTCTCGAAGATTACAAAGGTTTTTCAACATTTTGGTTGGAGTTGGCGGAAGGAAAGCACAAAGAAAAAAAATTGGGGATGGAACCATACACCAGCATTCAAGTGAGGTATGTATTGATAAAAATACGAAATCTTGTATTCCATGTTTTTTATTTATGTTGTTTTTTACTTTAGTTTTTTACTTTACAATTTATTTTATTCGGTGTGTTATGGGCAATTTTTATTTTTTTGACAAGAGTAATACATTCTTTTAAAAGCTTCCATTATATTTGTAACATTGTCATTTTTTACGTTTGTGTTATTTTGTTTATTATTTTTGTCATACATTTTTTGGTTTTTGGATTAAATATGCATTTTCGTCAAAGAAAGCTTTCACTATTTTTGTAACATTGTCATTTTTTGTCTCTTCGATCGTTTGTTTTTGTCTTTTGTAGGAGTCAATTTATTATGAACCATGCGTGTCTCAGTCGTGGCGATGATTCCCGAAATGCTCAGTTAGCGGATGTTTTTTCGTATGATCTTCCTTATCTTGGGCCGGACAAGGGTTATGTTTTGGCGATGGTTACAAGAAATGGGAAAACTAATACAGTAAGTAATCTTTAAAAACTGGAGCTTTAACGAAATTGTGTATTTTTTTTATATTTCGTACATAACGCTAAAACAAATTTTACTAATTTTTTAGGGTTTCTTTTATGGTATTTTTTATCCGCAGAATGGTCGTGCAGAATTTATTGGATGCATGCGCCACTTGGACTTTCTTATTTGTCCGGTAGGTGCTGTGGCCCAACAGTTTTTTTGGAGGTGGGAATTAGCTACAAATAAAAACGCAGTTCCCAAATTTACGACGAAACAAACTTGGTATGGGGAACCCTTCACGGAAGGGAGAGTTCTAGCGAAAGATGAAGAAGGAAAAGAAACACCGTTCATGCAGCCTCTCTGCTATAATACACAGTTTCAGTACATAAAAAAAACATTCAAAACCAAAAATATTTCCTTATCACATAAAACCCATGCTGGACGTGGTCAAGGAGCGACAATGTTGGCAACCGGAGGGTGCGTTTTTGTAAACTTATCATTTCATTTGATTTTTTCATGCATTTATTTTAAATAATCAAGTTTTGTTATGTATGTTTTAATTTTCCAAATTTGATTTTTCTTTATGGTAAATATTTCAGTGCTGATCGAGAAGCCATCAAAGTGATGGGACGTTGGACGTCCGACCATTTTTCGTATTCGTATGTCACGGATTTGCCGACGGACATTCTACTTCAAGCTTCCGGCCACGAAAACAACACCAGAAAATATTTTCTACCACGTTCCAGAGTGAAACCCCCTACTACTCTTTGTGCTATGTTTTGGCCGTGGGTCGAAACGGCATATGCTGAGCTGCCAACGGTATGTTTAAAACAATTCTCATCATTTATATCATTAAACTTTGTGTTGAGTAATATTTTCTGTTTTATGTTCGTCACATTTCCTTTATGTTATTCCACTTTTTTTTATATATATTGGTTTTTGTTCTATATTTTGACTTTTTTTTTTTGTTTTTTTTTTTAATTTCTTTTTTTTTTTGTCTTTTTAATTGTTTTTTCTATGTTTTCAATTGTTTTTTTTTTTTAAGTTGTTTTTCATACATATATATTTCTTGATAATTTGTTTTTCCTCTATTTGTTTTTTTTTATTTTTTTTTCTTTCCCTTTTTTTTTTTTTTTTTTTTTTTTTTTTTTGGACACGTGTGGATTCCAAATTGGACAATTTTCCACAGTAAAGATTTTGTAAAGATCCTCCGTTCTTAGAGGTAATGAGGTATGAGGTAAATTATATATAAGCTTTTTCAATTTTTTTAATATGGTTCCCAAGTAAGTCTGTAGCACTTAAATATTTTTTTATTAATTATTTATAAAGATAACCACAAGAAGGATTTGTAATCCACTCTGTTATATAGTGGACTAAAAATTAGTATTTTATTGTTACAGAAAACCCTAAGAAATTATATATTATAGGTATTCAAAATTTTAATCTTGAATACTAAAGTATAATTTTCAGCCACAGAAAGTCACGATGGAATGAGTGTTATTAATATTAATAAAAATGGGGCACGGCACACTATACGGGAAATCACTATAAGTGAGGTGAAACTATTAGTGTAAGGTAAAACATACTCTTATTAATGTTTTTTTTGTTGTCAATGTCATTTTCTTATTAAATGATTTTTTTTTTTATTAATGTTTTTTTTTATAATATTGTTATTTTCGTTTTAATGTCATTTTTTATTATTGTTATTTTGTTATAAATGTTATTTTGGGTTCAAAATATTAACACAAATTAACACATCTTTTTTTCTCCTTTTGAGATTTAACTTTGTAGTTGCAATTGCCTTCTTCGCATTTACTGTCTATCTGTCCAATGTTTGTTCCGGATTTTTCTATTCTCTATTTGGACTTTTTCTTACTTTGGCTTGACTTTCCTTGTGACAAGTTGTTGAGTTCAGATCCGCTCATGAGGCTTGATTCCTTGCTGGAATCTGAAATGTGGAGATGGAGTCTGAATATTGAATCGGTATATGACTCTTGGAATCGGCGGATATACACATTGCTGATCACTCTGCCATCCCCATGCGAGTGACTCCCACTATCTCCTCTTTCCATGTCCCTCCCACGGTTACTATGTCTTGCTTGTGATATCGGCAGTTTGTTAGTTATGATCATTAGATCTGCTTTCCTCCTCTCTAACTGCTTGCCGTTCCGGCCTTTCTTTGGAATGCCTCGGGTCCTTGCCCATCAATTTCTGTGTGGTGGTGATTGTTTTGCCATTGACTTGCAGATTTTCCCACTACGCCCATTTGGTTTGGTTGGAGTTGTCCTCCATTGTGGCTTCGTTGCCATGGACATGCTTCTTTCCCTTTGCAGCTTCGTGGCAAATTCCTGAACCCATTACTTTGTAAACCACCCCTCCCGGATCCGTCGTGATCTATTTCATAGAGTTTTGGTCACGCCTGCCTTCGTTTGTTGCAAATTCTTCTTTAGGTTTCGATTTGCCTCGATCAGTTGTCCAGTCGCCATCCCTGTCTCATATCTCCATGTGCAAACTTTGTACCTGTATGAAGTTAGGCTCCTCCTTGTGCTTGATGTGAGCCTCCTTGTGATTGTCACGCACTTGTGACAAGCCTTGCCTTCTCCTTCTGTTCCACTTGCAAGTGAATTGTTGGAGCCATCAGAGTTTGTGTCAACTTTGGGCACGTTTGTGATGCTGGATTCGATATCCAACACTACCTCCACTTCGTTCCACTCCCACTGTTTCGAGTTCTGCTCCTCCAACCACATGAGGATATCTGAGAACTGTTTTGGTAGTGAGAGGATCAGCTAACAAATCTGCGTGGCCATTGAGAAAACTAGGCCTGCTCTCTTTGCTTGGTCTAATAGGTTAGAATAGTGAGTGATGCATAATTCGATGGATGTTCCATCTTAATAGGATGTTTGGAGAATAGTTTTGGTTTGCACCGTCTCCCTAGCAAAGGCTGCATCCTCTGCGAAGTTTGTGTCAGAACAATTGTTTTTCTTGACTTTTTCTATGCTTGATGAGTCTACTACCTTCCTCGATATCTCTTTTGCAGCTTTTGTAGGAATCGAGGGTGACGTCGCCTTAGACTCACTGATCGAATTCACCTGCGCTCAACTCCTCTGCTCTAAGGACTGTGAAGACACACCGGGCACCACTTTGCAGTGGGCCCATAACCTAATAATTTTAGGCGCTCACCATAACCTTTGGCCGAGGGTTAGGGTAGATAAACCAAAAATATACACTGGGAAAGGGTGACGTTATGTGGCTCACAAGAGTTTAGAGTTGGAGGTAAAATAGATGTAGACAATAGAGTATGCAGGTTTAATCAATTTTGAATGAAATTGATAAAGAAGGAATTACAATTGTCTCAAGAACATTCGCTAACTAAATAAAGTTGGATTCTCCTCCTATGACTTTGTCTAATCTCTGTTATCTGTGATCTTTGTACAATGATGCTTTTTATCAATAAAGTGCTAAACACCATTACCTACCAAGTTGTTGTAAGCTTGTTTGAAGAGAGGTAAACTCTTCTTATGAAATGATCTCTATTTGTATGTATGTGCACTCGTGTGGTCCAATAGCTACATGCCAAAATTATACAATGTCAGCCGTTGGTGGCCGCGCCCAAAATGTGTCAGTGGCCGCGCCCAAAATGGTTCAGCTTCGCTCCAAAATGTATGTCCTGGAATCGTCCAAAGATTTCGTGCAATTTGATCCAGCTCCAAAATGTATGTCTTAGAATCGTCCAAAGATTCCGTGTGATTTGATCCATCCGGCTGTACAATATCGGTGCTCCGATATCCGTACACAATATCATATGATATCGTCCGAAACCAACATAGAATTGAGAAAAATGTTCAATGTATTAAGTGTGGGTGAATGTAAGTGTAAGGAGGGAGATATATGTGAGTGTGAGAGTTAAGGATGTGAGGGAGTTAGAAAGGTGAGAGTGAGAGATTGTATTGGAAAAGCCTTCGGCTTAACTTAATTGATGTTTGGCCGATGTGATTTGTTGTGAGTTGTTTGAGTTTTTCTGTAAGCTCTCGCTGAGCAAATTGGTCTATTATTTGTGGAGTGCATCAATCCTTTTGTTTTTTTCACTTGTAACCATGAATGAAGACACATATCACAAAGAGTCACCGATATTATTATTTTGTGATTTGGACAATATTTGTCATTCTCACTGTTTCAGCAATTGCATGGGATCGCATCGAAGTGAAACCACTTGGGATATTCAAGGAGCGTTAGATTTAGTAATAAAATATCGTGTTAATGTTTCACATGTTTGAATTGTGAGCGGTGGAGTAGTACACGTGGCTTTTGATCATTGGACCACCACTTCGTTTGACTTCTCTGCATTAAATATATACAGAGCAAGAAAAGACAGAATATTAAGCATAGAAATGAAAATCAGAATGAACCTTATCACTCCAAAAGTATAAATCATACATTTGTGTTCTATCTGTATCTAATAGAATTTATATGCTCAATTGCAATGTTTGTATGGCGTGCTTTTCGTTAATGTAATTTCCCTTTCCACTCTAAATTTTGGTATTTTACTTCTTGACTTTTGTGACTGGTGCTTCTGACTGGTGCTTGTGACTAGTGCTTCTGACAGGTGCTTCTGACTGGTGGTGACCGGTGCTTTTGACTGGGCTTCTGACTAGTGCTTCTGACTGGTGCTTCTGACTAGTGGGCTTCTGACTGGTGCTTCTGACTAGTGGGCTTCTGACTGGTGCTTCTGACTGGTGCTTCTGACTGGTGGTGACTGGTGCTTCTAACTAGTGCTTCTGACTGGTGGTGCTTCTAACTGTTGTTCTACAACCACCGATGCAGGTGGAGGAGCAGCAGTAGTAGTAGACGTAGACATGATACACTGTCAGAAGCAACAAGAATCCTACCAAACAGATGTTCTTACGTGCTCACCAATTCTTGTACAAGCATCCAAACCTCACAAAACTCTATTTGAATAAAGAATAGCATAAACAGTGACAACTACCAAAGTTTCGGCACAATTGACCTCACAACACTCAAGATATAATACTCAGAAGTTTCCCAAAAACTGTCTGCAGTTTTACTAGTTGGAAGCTTAGATACATAAAAATGCTCTAAGTCCTAAGTCTTATACTTTCGGTGTTCTACCGCTGATACAAGTGAACCTGAGAGGTACTCCAAATCAACCCACCAATTGAGATCTACGTGTTCCTAATTGTGCCAACCCTATCTATCATTATACATTCAATATTACTCAGAATCTATATTAAGTGATTATACAAATACTTGTCGACCAAGGCACTTGTGATACTCTTATGAATCTCGTCCGTTGAGTTGATTCATATCAATCGCAGCTGCGTTGTCCCGTACCGGATCACATTCACATCACCCGCGGCTGCGGTGTCTTGCACCGAATCATATCCAAGATAGCAGCAGCTGCGTTGTTTGTACAGATCATATCCAAAGTAACAATAGCTCCCTTTGTCCTGTCTGTGTTGCAGCTTCGCTGCTGCGCTGCTCTGTCTGCATAGCAGCTGCGCTGCTGTGTTGCTCTGTCTACATAGCAGCTGCGGTGCTTTGTCTGCATAGCAGCTGCGTTGTCCTGTACTGTACTCAAGTGATGACGCATATCCTTAAGAAACTTACGCTACAAATTACTACCTTTTTTGTCGTCCTACTAATATGGTGAGACTGAAAGCTTTCCAAAAGCAACACTCCCTTAAAGCTTTACACTCAGTATACTGGCGCAGCTGCGATGACAGACTAGCGCAGCATCGCAGCATAGCAATATAACAATTAGCAAGTCACCCAGTCCCACTACATCTCAATGGTGGACTTATTGCATCATGGCAGTATAGCAGTGCAGCAATTCAACTATTCACTTAATCCCACTATGTCCCTACAATACTTCAGTTTAGGAGCATTAACAGCTTTAGTGAGCATATCAGCAATCATTTTTGCATCAGGCAAATAACATAATTTAATCACTCTAGAGAACACTATTTCTCTTACAAAGTGTAATCGTACATCCATGTGCTTGCTTTTGAAATGATGACTCGGGTTAGATGCAATGGCAATGGCAGCATGGTTATCACACCAGATCACCTATGGACCAATTTGCATGTATCCTAGTTCTTGTAACATGGATTTTACCCATAAGAGTTCTTTGAGGGCCGAGCTTGCTGTCATATATTCTGACTCTATTGTCGACTGTGGTGTCACCTTTTGAAGTTTGCTGCTCCAGCAGCAAGTACCGTTCCCAACTTGTAAAACGAATCCCGTGGTGGATTTCCGGCTTGGCATGTCGCCATAGCTTGCATCACTCCACGTTTGCAGTTTTACTTCTCCTCCGCCAATGTGAGTTTGAGGTCTTTCGTTCCGGCCAAATATCTTAAGACTCTCTTTGCTGCATCAAAGTCACATTTTCTCGGATTCTCCAGACTCCTGCTCAGTACCCCGACTGGTGTAGCAATGTCAGGACGGGTACAATTCATGAAATATATTAAGCTTCCCACTATCTGTCTGTAAGGTATTTGTGTCATATAATCATTCTTTTGTGATTCTAAATACTCGCTAACAATGACACCTGGTTTTGTCTCTTCTCCCTCTAACTTTTGTCGAACCTCCATTGGAGTTAGACATCCTTTTGCCCCCCGCATTCCGTACTCATCTAACATGTTTCCAATAGCCTCTTTTTGAGTCAATTTTATTACTTTTTTATTTCTGTTCCTCTCTACCTGAATACCCAAAATATATTTTGCCTCACCGAGGTCTTTCATCTTGAACCGTGAGTTTAGAGCAGTATTAATTTTGTTAATTTCAGCCATTGATTTGCTAATTAATAGTAAATCATCTATATACACCGCTATATACACTATCCTATTTTCACCGTTTAGAACGTAGACAGAGTGATCACTACTTATCCTTTGAAATCCTAGGCTAGTAAAGAATTCATCAAGCTTCAGACTTCACTCGTTAGAGGCCTGTTTTAGGCCGTATAGAGATTTTAGCAACTTGCATACTAAGTGCTCTTTTCTTGGTTCCACATACTTTTTAAGCTGCTGCATGTAAATGGTCTCTTCTAGTTCTCCGTGCAAAAAGGCCGTCTTTACATCCATCTGATGTATTTCTATATCATCTATAGCAGCTAAGGACAGCAAAATCCTAACTCTCGAAAATCTTACAACTGAAAAAATGTTTCTTCAAAATCGATTCCTTCCTTTTGATTATACCCCTTTGCCACAAGTCTAGCTTTATAACGTTCAATGGTGTTGTCGGGATTTAACTTCACCTTAAATACCCATTTGCTGCCGATCGCTTTTCGGCCTGGAGGAAGGCTCACAAGCTCCCATGTTTGAGCCTCCATGATGGTTTTCATTTCGTCGTTTGTTGCCTTGATCCAGTAATTCCGTTCTGGTAATGAGAAGGCCTCCTGAATGGTCAAAGGCTCCCTTGAGGCTGCCGAGTAGGCAAAGTGAGAGCTTGCTTGCAGGCGGCTGCTGGATCTTCTTCCCCTCGGAAATTCTGAGGCTGAGATCGTCTGATGCCGCGCATTGCGCTGATTGCGCTGGTTGCAATCTGTGTGGATTGACTGCTGTTGGTCCGGTTGGAATTGAACTTGTTGAGGAACTTGGAGAGATTCTGAATCCGGAGTCACTACCAGAGAATGTTGCATCTGTGGGATAATTTCTTGCATGCAATCTAAAATGACATATTCCTTTACCTTTTGCTGTTTTTGTTTCTCTGTTATTTTAAATAAATCTACGGAGTCAAGCTCATCTTTTACAATAATATTCCGAGCTACAAGTATTTTTTGACTCTCAAACACAAAGACTCTATAACCTTTTGAACCTGCACCGTTGGTTGTTGAACAACAGGTAATGGGCCTGTCATCAAGAATTCCTATCTTTTCTGGGGAGAAGTAAGTTTACTGGGCGGATATGGTGGAGACACATTTTGAGAATGTCAATCTTTTGGATATATTGGATGGTTCGCTGGATGAATCTGATCCGTCATGGTCTAAGAAAAATACGCAAGCTCGTTCTATTATTAAATTTTGTATATCTGAGGACTTAGCTATGTCTCGGATAAAAATTAAAAAAACAATTGATATCTGGAAATCCCTTAAAAGTGATTATGAAAAAGGCTAATGTCCAGGAATAGCTTCTATTGGCTGGAAAAATTTGAAAATCTGAATTCATCTTCAAAAATCTGAAAGCAACACCATAGAAAAATATTTATTATGCCTGTGGAATGAGTGTCCAAACTCGTGCTATGGGTGATGTGTCCTTGCTAGTTGATGTAGAAGGAAAAGCAATTGAAAGGACTCTTCACAATGTCTTATTTGTGCATGACTTTAAAAAAAATATGTTTTCTACGTCGTTGGTAGAGAGTAAAGGCTTTGAGGTTACTTTGAAAAATGTTCTGCACGTTGTTAGCAAAAATGGCAAGGTTGCGATTACAGGTACTAGAGATAGTAGCAAGATGTATCGCATGGATATGGCTAATACCAAGGAGAATGATGTTCTGCATTTTGGTGTTTTGCACTCAGATGAGTTATGGCATAAAAGATTAGGCCTTGTCAACTATGATAGTTTAAGGAAAATGGTCCGTGCTGGAAAAATAGAGGGTGTATCAATCACAGATGAGCCGGTCAAATCTTGTGATGGTTGCGCTTTAAGAAAAATCCACCGATTGCCATTTCCTAAAGAGTATAAGCATCGGTCAACGAAACTGTTGCAACAAATTCATTCGGATGTTTTTGGTCCTGCGAAGGTTCCATCTTCCGGGGGGATGAAATATATGGTCACCTTCACAGATGATTTCTGAAGGTTTACAAAAGTTTATTTCATGAAGGAGAAGAGTGAAGTGTTTGGTCACTTCAAACACTATTAAGCATGGGTTGAAAAACTTCATAATTTACATATTTTGCAGCTCAGATCGTACAATGGTGGTGAATATACCTCGAAAGAATTTGAAACCTTTTAACTCGAGAGAGGTAATGGTCATCTATTGACTGTTCCATATTCACCGGAACAAAATGGGGTGTCGGAGAGACTAAATACAACTCTCACAGAGAGCTCTAGGTCGATGCTCGCAGATAAAAATGTGGATCCGAAATTCTGGGCTGAGGCTCTAAATTGTGCAGTTTATATTAAGAATAGGATAGGATCTAGATTGGTAGACACTACTTCTTACGAGATCTAGACAGGTAGCAAACCAGATGTTAGCCATTTCAAAGTCTTTGGTAGTCAATGCTTTATATTGGATACGTCCACAAATAGATGGAAAATGGAACCGAAGGAACTACCGGGTATTATGTTAGGATATGACGATCACTCAAAAGGTTATAGAGTCTTTGTGTTTGAGAGGCAAAAAATAGTTGTAGCTCAGAATTTTATTGTAAAGGATGAGCTTGACTCCGTAGATTTATTTAAAATAACAGAGCAGCAAAAGCAGCAAAAGGTACAGGAATATGTCATTTTAGATTGCATGCAAGAAATTATTCCACAGATGCAACATTCTCTGGTAGTGACTCCAGAGTCAGACTCTCTCCAACCTCCTCAACAAGTTCAGTTCCAACCGGACTGACAGTAGTCAATCCACACAGATCGCAACCAGCGCAATCAGCGCAATGCGCGGCATCCGACGATCTCAGCCTCAAAATTTCCGGGGGGTAGAAGATCCAGCAACCGCCTGCAAGCAAGCTCTCACTTTGCCTACTCGGCAGCCTCAAGGGAGCCTTTGACCATTCAGGAGGCCTTCTCATCACCTGAACGGCATCACTAGATCGAGGCAACAAACGACGAAATGAAGTCCATCATGGAGGCTCAAACATGGGAGCTTCTGAGCCTTTCTCCGGACTAGAAGCGATCGGCAGCAAATGGGTATTTTAGGTGAAGTTAAATCCCGACAACACCATTGAACGTTATAAAGCCAGACTTGTGGCAAAGGGGTATAATTAAAAGGAAGGAATCGATTTTGAAGAAACATTTTCTCCGGTTGTAAGATTTTTGACACTTAGGATTTTGCTGTCCTTAGCTGCTATAGAAGATAGGGAAATACATCAGATGGATGTAAAGACGGCCTTTTTGCATGGAGAACTAGAAGAGACCATTTACATGTAGCAGCCTAAAAAGTATGTGGAACCAGGAAAAAAACACTTAGTATGCAAGTTGCTAAAATCTCTGTACGACCTAAAACAGGCCCCTAGACAGTGGAATCTGAAGCTTGATGAATTCTTGACTAGCCTAGGATTTCAAACGATAAGTAGTGATCACTCTGTCTACGTTCTAAACAGTGAAAATGGGATAGTGTATATAGCGGTGTATGTAGATGATTTACTATTAATTAGCAAATCAATGGCTGAAATTAACAAAATTAATACTGCTCTAAACTCACGGTTCGAGATGAAAGACCTCGGTGAGGCAAAAAATATTTTGGGTATTCAGGTAGAGAGGAACAGAAATAAAAAAGTAATAAAATTGACTCAAAAAGAGGCTATTGGAAACATGTTAGATGAGTACGGAATGCGGGGGGCAAAAGGATGTCTAACTCCAATGGAGGTTCAGCAAAAGTTAGAGGGAGAAGAGACAAAACCAGGTGTCATTGTTAGCGAGTATTTAGAATCACAAGAGAATGATTATATGACACAAATACCTTACAGACAGATAGTGGGAAGCTTATTATATTTCATGAATTGTACCCGTCCTAACATTGCTGCAGCACTCGGGGTACTGAGAAGGAGTCTAGAGAATCCGAGAAAATGTGACTTTGATGCAGCAAGGAGAGTCTTAAGATATTTGGCCGGAACGAAAGACCTCAAACTCACACTAGGCGGAGGAGAAGTAAAACTGCAAACGTGGAGTGATGCAAGCTATGGCGACATGCCAAGCCGGAAATCCACCACGGGATTCGTTCTACGAGTTGGGAACGGTACTTGCTGCTGGAGCAGCAAACTTCAAAAGGTGACAGCACAGTCGACAATATAGTCAGAATATATGACAGCAAGCTCGGCCCTCAAAGAACTCTTATTGGTAAAATCCATGTTACAAGAACTAAGATACATGCAAATTGGTCCACAAGTGATCTGGTGTGATAACCATGCTGCCATTGCCATTGCTTCTAACCCGAGTCATCATTTCTAAAAAAAACACTTGGATGTACGATTACACTTTGTAAGAGAAAAAGTGTTCTCTAGAGTGATTAAATTATGTTATTTGCCAGATGCAAAAATGATTGCTGATATGCTCACTAAAGCTCATCCTACTCCTAAACTGAAGTATTGTAGGGACGCAGTGGGATTAAGTGAATAGTTGAATTGTTGCACTGCTATAGAGCCATGCTGCGATAAGTTCACCATTGAGATGTTGTGGGACTGGGGTGACTTGCTAATTGCTATATTGCTATGCTGCGATGCTGCGCTAGTCTGTCATCGCAGCTGCGCCAGTATACTGAGTGTAAAGCTTTAAGGGAGTGTTGTTTTTGGAAAGCTTTCAGTCTCAACATATTAGTAGGACGGCAAAAAGGTAGTAATTTGTAGCGTAAGTTTCCTAAGGATATGCGTCATCACTTGAGTACAGTAGAAGACAACGCAGCTGCTATGCAGACGGATCAGCGCAGCTGCTATACAGACAGAGCAACACAGTAGCGCAGCTGCTATGCAGACAGAGCAGTGCAGCAGCGAAGCTACAACACAGACAGGACAAAGGTAGATGCGGTTACTTTGGATATGATCCGTACAGACAACGCAGCTGCTCCTATCTTCGATATGATTCGGTGTAGGACACCGCAGCCGCGGGTGATGTGAATGTGATCCGGTACGGGACAACGCAGCTGCGATTGATATGAATCAAGTCAACGTACGAGATTCATAAGAGTATCACAAATGACTTAGCCGACAAGTATTTGTACAATCACTTAATATAGATTCTGAGTAATATTGAATGTACAATGATAGATATGGTTGGCACAATTAGGAACACGTAGATCTCAGTCGGTGGGTTGATTTTGGACGTACCTCTCAGGTACACTTGTATCGACGGTAGAACACCGAAAGTATAAGACTTAAGACTTAGAGCATTTTTATGTATCCAGACTTCCAAGTAGTAAAACTGTAGACAGTTTTTGGGAAACTTCTGAGTATTATATCTTGAGTGTTGTCGGGTCAATTCTGCTGAAACTTTGGGAGTTATTATTGTTTATGCTACTCTATATTCTGATAGAGTTTTGTGAGGTTTATATGCTTTTATAAGAATTGGTAAGCACTTAAGAACAGCTGTTTGGTAGGATTCTTGATAGCTTATGAGAGTGTATCATGTCTACGTCTACTACTACTGCTGCTCCTCCACCTGCACCGTTGGTTGTAGAACAACAGGTTATGGGCCCACCACGCTTTCGCTGCGCCATAAGGCTATGGGCTCATAACATGTTGTTCTACAACCACCGGTGCAGGTGGAGGATTAGCAATAGTGATAGATGTAGACATGATACACTCTCAGAAGCTATCAAGAATCCTACCAAACAGCTGTTCTTAAGTGCTCACTTATTCTTATACAAGATTTCAAACCTCACAAAACTCTATCAGAATATAGAGTAGCATAAACACTGACAACTCCCAAAGTTTCAACACAATTGACCCGACAACACTCAAGATATAATACTCAGAAGTTTCCCAAAAAACTGTCTAGAGTTTTACTACTTGAAAGTTTGGATACATAAAAATGCTCTAAGTCCTAAGTCTTATACTTTCGGTGTTCTACCGCTGATACAAGTGAACCTCAGAGGTACTCCAAATCAATCCACCTATTCAGATCTACGTGTTCCTAATTGTGCCAACCCTATCTATCATTGTACATTCAATATTACTCAGAATCTATATTAAGTGATTGTACAAATACTTGTCGGCCAAGGCACTTGTGATACTCTTATGAATCTCGTCCGTTGAGTTGATTCATATCAATCGTAGATGCGTTGTCCCATACCGGATCACATTGACATCACCCGCGGCTGCGGTGTCTTGCACCGAATCATATCCAAGATAGCAGCAGCTGCGTTGTCTGTACAGATCACATCCAAAGTAACCGCAGCTCCCTTTGTCGTGTCTGTGTTGCAGCTTCGCTGCTGCGCTGCTCTGTCTGTATAGCAGCTGCGCTGCTCTGCTGCTCTGTCTGCATAGAAGCTGCGCTGCTTTGTCTGCATAGCAGCTGCGTTGTCTTCTACTGTACTCAAGTGATGACGCATATCCTTAGGAAACTTACGCTACAAATTACTACTTTTTTTGTCGTCCTACTAATATGGTGAGACTGAAAGCTTTCCAAAAACAACCCTCCCTTAAAGCTTTACACTCAGTATACTGGCGCAGCTGCGATGACAGACTAGCGCAGCATCGCAGCATAGCAATATAGCAATTAGCAAGTCACCCTGTCCCACTACATCTTAATGGTGGACTTATCGCAGCATGGCAGTATAGCAGTGCAGCAATTCAACTATTCACTTAATCCCACTGTGTCCCTACAATACTTCAGTTAAGGAGCAAGGAGAGCTTTAGTGAGCATATCAGCAATCATTTTTGCATCTGGCAAATAACATAATTTAATCACTCTAGAGAACACTTTTTCTCTTACAAAGTGTAATCTTACATCCATGTGCTTGCTTTTGAAATGATGACTCGGGTTAGAAGCAATGGCAATGGCAGGATGGTTATCACACCAGATCACCTATGGACCAATTTGCATGTATCCTAGTTCTAGTAACATGGATTTTACCCATAAGAGTTCTTTGAGGGCCGAGCTTGCTGCCATATATTTTGACTCTATTGTCGATTGTGCTGTCACCTTCGCTCCAGCAGCAAGTACCGTTCCCAACTTGTAGAACGAATCCCGTGGTGGATTTCCGGCTTGGCATGTCGCCATAGCTTGCATCACTCCACGTTTGCAGTTTTACTTCTCCTCCGCCTAGTGTGAGTTTGAGGTCTTTCGTTCCGGCCAAATATCTTAAGACTCTCCTTGCTGCATCAAAGTCACATTTTCTCGGATTCTCTAGACTCCTTCTCAGTACCCCGAGTGCTGCAGCAATGTTAGGACGGGTACAATTCATGAAATATAATAAGCTTCCCACTATCTGTCTGTAAGGTATTTGTGTCATATAATCATTCTCTTGTGATTCTAAATACTCGCTAACAATGACACCTGGTTTTGTCTCTTCTCCCTCTAACTTTTGCTGAACCTCCATTGGAGTTAGACATCCTTTTGCCCCCCGCATTCCATACTCATCTAACATGTTTCCAATAGCCTCTTTTTGAGTCAATTTTATTACTTTTTTATTTCTGTTCCTCTCTCCCTGAATACCCAAAATATTTTTTGCCTCACCGAGGTCTTTCATCTTGAACCGTGAGTCTAGAGCAGTATTAATTTTGTTAATTTCAGCCATTGATTTGCTAATTAATAGAAAATCATCTACATATACCGCTATATACACTATCCCATTTTCACCGTTTAGAACGTAGACAGAGTGATTAGTACTTATCGTTTGAATCCTAGGCTAGTCAAGAATTCATCAAGCTTCAGATTCCACTGTCTAGGGGCTTGCTTTAGGTCGTACAGAGATTTTAGCAACTTGCATACTAAGTGTTTTTTTCCTGGTTCCACATACATTTTAGGCTGCTACATGTAAATGGTCTCTTCTAGTTCTCCATGCAAAAAGGCCGTCTTTACATCCATCTGATGTATTTCCCTATCTTCTATAGCAGCTAAGGACAGCAAAATCCTAAGTGTCAAAAATCTTACAACCGGAGAAAATGTTTCTTCAAAATCGATTCCTTCCTTTTAATTATACCCCTTTGCCACAAGTCTGGCTTTATAACGTTCAATGGTGTTGTCGGGATTTAACTTCACCTAAAATACCCATTTGCTGCCGATCGCTTCTAGTCCGGAGAAAGGCTCAGAAGCTCCCATGTTTGAGCCTCCATGATGGACTTCATTTCGTCGTTTGTTGCCTCGATCTAGTGATGCCGTTCAGGTGATGAGAAGGCCTCCTGAATGGTCAAAGGCTCCCTTGAGGCTGCCGAGTAGGCAAAGTGAGAGCTTGCTTGCAGGCGGTTGCTGG
Source organism: Zygnema cylindricum (assembly GCA_037447655.1). NCBI lineage: Eukaryota > Viridiplantae > Streptophyta > Zygnematophyceae > Zygnematales > Zygnemataceae > Zygnema > Zygnema cylindricum. The sequence goes on along the minus strand of JBBHKE010002584.1, from coordinate 105,969 downwards.
ATCTTCTACCCCCCGGAAATTTTGAGGCTGAGATCGTCGGATGCCGCGCATTGCGCTAATTGCGCTAGTTGCGATCTGTGTGGATTGACTACTGTCAGTCCGGTTGGAACTGAACTTGTTGAGGAGGTTGGAGAGAGTCTGACTCTGGAGTCACTACCAGAGAATGTTGCATCTGTGGAATAATTTCTTGCATGCAATCTAAAATGACATATTCCTGTACCTTTTGCTGCTTTTGCTGCTCTGTTATTTTAAATAAATCTACGGAGTCAAGCTCATCCTTTACAATAAAATTCTGAGCTACAACTATTTTTTGCCTCTCAAACACAAAGACTCTATAACCTTTTGAGTGATCGTCATATCCTAACAAAATACCCGGTAGTCCCTTCGGGTCCATTTTCCATCTATTTGTGGACGTATCCAATATAAAGCATTGACTACCAAAGACTTTGAAATGGCTAACATCTGGTTTGCTACCTGTCCAGATCTCGTAAGAAGTAGTGTCCACCGATCTGGATCCTATCCTATTCTTAATATAAACTGCACAATTTAGAGCCTCAGCCTAGAATTTCGGATCCACATTTTTATCTGCGAGCATCGACCTAGAGCTCTCTGTGAGAGTTGTATTTAGTCTCTCCGACACCCCATTTTGTTCCGGTGAATATGGAACAGTCAATAGATGACCATTACCTCTCTCGAGTTAAAAGGTTTCAAATTCTTTCGAGGTATATTCACCACCATTGTCCGATCTGAGCTGCAAAATATGTAAATTATGAAGTTTTTCAACCCATGCTTAATATTGTTTGAAGTGACCAAACACTTCACTCTTCTCCTTCATGAAATAAACTTTTGTAAACCTTGAGAAATCATCTGTGAAGGTGACCATATATTTCATCCCCCCGGAAGATGGAACCTTCGCAGGACCAAAAACATCCGAATGAATTTGTTGCAACAGTTTCGTTGACCGATGCTTATACTCTTTAGGAAATGGCAATCGGTGGATTTTTCTTAAAGCGCAACCATCACAAGATTTGACCGGCTCATCTGTGATTGATACACCCTCTATTTTTCCAGCACGGACCATTTTCCTCAAACTATCATAGTTGACATGGCCTAATCTTTTATGCCATAACTCATCTGAGTGCAAAACACCGGAATACAGAACATCATTCTCCTTGGTATTAGCCATATCCATGCGATACATCTTGCTACTATCTCTAGTACCTGTAATCGCAACCTTGCCATTTTTGCTAACAACCTGCCGAACATTTTTCAAAGTAACCTCAAAGCCTTTACTCTCTACCAACGACGTAGAAAACAGATTTTTCTTAAAGTCATGCACAAATAAGATATTGTGAAGAGTCCTTTCAATTGCTTTTCCTTCTACATCAACTAGCAAGAACACATCACCCATAGCACGAGTTTGGACACTCATTCCACAGGCATAATAAATATTTTTCTATGGCGTTGCTTTCAGATTTTTGAAGATGGCCTTGTTCCAACACATGTGGGCTGACGCTCCTGTATTCATTATCCATCCTGGGTCCTTCGCGACCTCCATTGCTGCCGCCATAGCGAATAGATCCGTGTTGTCCTCCTTAGAAAATGTCAGAGTCTCATCCTAGAGTGATGAAGAAGCTGAAAACAGTGCATTTCCACGAGGTGTAGGCCTCGTGAAGCTTTTGTAAAACTGACTTTGTTGCCGTTCCGGCCTGTATAAACCTGTATCGTTAGCTTGTTTCAGTTTAGGACAGAATTTGTATCCATGACCTCTTTCACTACAATAAAAACATGCATTGTTTGATTGTCTATTTCCACCCTGATTAAACTGTTTGCACTGGTGAAACTGATTACGTTGCTGATTAAATTGACCTTTCCTCCCAAAGTCTGAATTGAAAGCCTCTACTTGCCCAACATTGAGAATATTAGATGTAGCTTCCTCCTCTAGTAAAATATTGATGGCTAATTGTAAAGTCCAACTAGCTTTATCTTTCTGTTTGAGCATGTCAGATGCTCCTTTCATACTACAAGGGAGACCCCTCATGATCAATGTTGTGTGTTGAAACGGAGGAAACACCCCACCTGCACAGGCATGTGCATCTACAAAAATACGAAATTTGTTAGAATATTCAACCATTGTACCGCCAGTGTACTTATAGTCCCAAATTTTTCCAGCCAATAGAAGCTCTTCCTGGACATTAGCCTTTTCATAATCAATTTTAAGGGATTTCCATATATCAATTGCTTTTTTCATTTTTACCCGAGACATAGCTAAGTCCTCAAATATACAAAATTTCATAATAGAACGAGCTTGCGTATTTTTCTTAGACCATGACGGATCAGATTCATCCAGCGAACCATTTAATATATCCAAAAGATTGACATTCTCAAAATGTGTCTCCACCTTATCCGCCCAGTAAACATACTTATCCCCGGAAAAGATAAGAATTCTTGATGACAGGCCCATAACCTGTTGTTATAAAATTGTGGCGCAGCGGAAGCGTGGTGCGTCTTAACCTGTTGTTCTACTACCACCGGTGCAGGTGGAGGAGCAGCAGTAGTAGTAGACGTAGACATGATACACTCTCAGAAGCTATCAAGAATCCTACCAAACAGCTGTTCTTAAATGCTCACCAATTCTTATACAAGAATTCAAACCTCACAAAACTCTATCAGAATATAGAGTAGCATAAACACTGACAACTCCCAAAGTTTCAGCACAATTGACTTGACAACACTCAAGTTATAATACTCAAAAGTTTCCCAAAAACTGTCTGTAGTTTTACTACTTGAAAGTTTGGATACATAAAAATGCTCTTAGTCCTAAGTCTTATACTTTCGGTGTTCTACCACCGATACAAGTGTACCTGAGAGGTACGTCCAAAATCAACCCACCTACTGAGATCTACGTGTTCCTAATCGTGCCAACCTAATCTATCATCGTACAGTCAATATTACTCAGAATCTATATTAAGTGATTGTACAAATACTTGTCGGCTAAGTCACTTGTGATACTGTTATGAATCTCGTCCGTTGACTTGATTCATATCAATCGCAGCTGCGTTGTCTCGTACCGGATCACATTCACATCACCCGCGGTTGCGGTGTCCTGCACCGAATCATATCCAAGATAGCAGCAGCTGCGTTGTTTGTACGGATCATATCCAAAGTAACCGCAGCTGCCTTTGTCCTGTCTGTGTCGCAGCTTCGCTGCTGCGGTGCTTTGTCTGCAGCTGCTGTGCTGCTCTGTCTACATAGCAGCTGCGCTGCTTTGTCTGTATAGCAGCTGCGTTGTCCTGTACTGTACTCAAGTGATGACGCATATCCTTAGGAAACTTACGCTACAAATTACTACCTTTCTGTCGTCCTACTAATATGCTGAGACTGAAAGCTTTCCAAAAACAACACTAACTAGTGCTGGTGTTTCTGACTGGTGCTTCTGACTGGTGCGTCTGACTGGTGCTTTTGATTGGTGCCTCAGTGATATCCTGTCATCAGGTTCGGGTCGCGTGGCTCCAAAAATTCTTGTGGTCGCTCGAAATGCCTGAATTAGGTCACCAACGAATAACCAACAAGAACAAATCATGCAGAGGTAAATTTAATAATAGGAGAGGAGGTAAAGACAAAAGAGAAAAAATATGCATCCACAACAGAAGTAGAGAAGTAAGTTTTCAATCGATTTTGTAGTCAATTTATAATCAAAGGGCCACAAGGCGAAAGCGTACAAACGCGAAGGTAGAAAACACGAATGTAAGAGAAAAAATATCAATAAAGTTGGTAACACTCTTTAACTAATCGTGAATGCTAAAAAAAAATGTTGTGATTGATAAAGTTTTACCTTTTCTCATTGCCTTATGTACTTAATAGTTTACAATTTAAATGTGATCCAATCATATAATGCCACCGCCTTGTTTTTTGCCACTGATCACACAAACACATCAATCTAAGTGTGATAAAGTGTGACTCTAATCTAAAGGCTTCTTGTACTTTTCATAACTTCTTTCCGTACGAGCCAATACAATTCCGAAATACTGCTAAAATTGCGTGAAATTGTCAATGTCGATACCTCGCAAAATTGTCGAGTATAACACTGATTCACTAACTACAAATTGCAAAAAAAAATAACCCTCGATAGCCCTAAAATACCTAAAAAGTCTTAAAAATCTATAAATGTATACAAACAATAAACCACGGATTATGACATGTCAACTTCAACATATAAACTGGAACTGACAGGCGGAATTGTCAAAGATAACCTTTAAACTAGTTGTAAACGACAACCCGACTTGAAAATCATTATATAATATATTATATAATATGTCATGTGACGAGGGAAACTCAAAGGCTGATAGGGGATGATTTGCGCCGTATTGGTATTGTTCAAATTTCATATTTAATATTGTATTCCTTAAAAAAGGATAAAATAATCGTAAGTGAATTAAAAAGGAAAGGTAAAAAGGTGAAAATAAAATAAAAAGATGCCCAAGCTGTTACTTTGAATGATTTTGGAAATAATTTGCATTTTTTTTCTTTTGGGAGTTTTTTGAGGGTTTTGTTCAGCATTTGCAAGTATCAAAAGACTTGCAAAATTGGAGTTAAATTGGATATAGAAATTCAAAATTTATAATCTAATAGAAATAAAAAAACAGATAACAATAACGAATAAGTAAAATCAAATCAAGACACTTGCAAAATAAAAATTATATTTTAACTAAAATTGAAATAGTTCACAAACAAGACTACTTTTCTTTACTCAAAACGATGTGGTATCTTTTCTTTTCTTTTCTTCTCTCTCCTATTTCACCTTACATTGAAAAAATATTAAAGTCGTATCAACTATTCAACCTTAAATTGAAAAAATATAAAACTCGAATCAACAATAATGGTTTCCTCCTTTTCAAGAAAATAAATAAATAAAAAATCATGTTTGAATCAACATAAAATTTTGCTTCGATTTTCTTACAATTCGTCTTTTCCAATGGAAACCGAATCTTTGTTTATTAAACCCAGATTTAACTTTTTTTGCGAGTTTGGATCTGAATTTAAACCTCGTGCAGGCGAAATACTTAGATCATCCGACTTAAATTCCGTTACAAAAGATTTTAATTTTTCGACCGAAATTTCTCCCTTAAAATCATAAATTAATCCGCGAGTATTCACAAAATAAATGGTTTCCGTTCCTCGTAATACAAATTTTTTACCGGGAATGTCGTTTAATTCCATATTCTGGGTAAGTAGGGGAGAGAGTTAGAGAGAGGCAGAGGGAGGTAGAGGGAGGGAGAGGGAGAGAGAGGAGGGAGGCAGAGGGAGGTAGAGAGCGGGAGGCGGAAGGAGAGGGAGGAGAGGAAGGGAGGTGGAGGGACGGAGGTGGAGGGAGGGAGATGGAGGGAGGGAGAGAGAGGGAGGGGTGGAAGTAGGTAGGGAGGTAGAGGTAGAGGGAAGGAGATACAGGGAGGGAGTTATAGGGAGGTAGAGGGACATAGAGAGAGGTAGAGGGAGGTAGTGGCAGAGAGAGGGAGATGGAGGGAGGTAGAGGAATGGAGTTTAGAGGGAGATAGAGGGAGGCAGAGAGTGGTAGAGAGAGGGAGAGCGAGAGAGGTAGAGGAAGGGAGACCGAGGGAGGTAGATGGAGGTAAAGGGTTGTAAAAGCAGAAAAAATGGCGTAGAGGGAGAGGGATGGAGATAGAGGGAGTTAGAGGGAGGCATAGGAAGGGAGGTAGAGGGAGGGAAGTAAACGGAAGGAGATAGAGGGTGAGAGGTAGAGGGAGGTAGAGAGATTAAATGGGAGGTATAGGGGGAGGGAGGTAGATAGAGGGAGGTAGATGGAGTTAGAGGGAGATAGAGGGAGAGGTACGGATCTACAGGAATTAAAGGGACAGAGGTAAGAGGGAGGTGGAGGGAGAGGGAAGGAGAGGGCACTAGGAAGAGAGGTAGGCAGGGAGAATGGATGGTGGTAGAGCTAGGTTAAGAGAAGGAGAAGGAGAGAATGGATGGTGGGCCGGGGAGAGGGGATGAGGGGAAGAGACGAAGGCGGGATGCGGAAGGAGTGGAAAGAAGGAGAGAAAGAGAGATAGAGCGAAAATGAGAGGGAGAGAGTGGGAATTGGTGGGAAAGAGGAAGGGGGCGGGGGGGAAGTGTACGGTAGGGGGAGGAAGACAAGATGGGAGTGAGAGGTGAGGTGGGGGGGGATGATAAACAAAATAATAATAAAAATACAATGTAAACATAGTACGACGGATAACTTTTGAATGCAAATAGTGTAGTTTTTTTTTTGGGTACAATAAATAGAACCTCCCCCCAAAAAAAAAAAAAAAAATGGGAAATTGAAAAATGTGATAGAAAAAATGGGAGAAAGGAAAAAATGATGAAAATAAGTCTCCTTTAGTGTTTGGTAGGTCAAAATTAACTTTTTTCATTTAATATAATCCTAAATTTTTATTTTTAAAGCACTTGTGATTCATATAACTTTTTCCCCTTTTTAATTGGTTGAGAAGGAGGGATGGGTGGGGGGAGGAGGGGAGAGGTGAAGGTTGAAAAGAGTTTATGACAACCTTTTTAACTGCTCGTTTAAAAAAAAAAAATGGTAAAGAGGTCAATTGATTTTGTTATTGTTTGAAATCGTTTCACTCAGCTACTTTTAATAGTTTTGTAATTCGGGATAAAGACAAAACTTACGATTTTGGCTACAGTGATTGTTTTGTCGTCTTTTAGTGCTATCGCGACTTTATCATATGTTTTCAAGGTCGATTTTTCTCCCCGCGAGGAGTGTAATAAAACCAAAACTGAAAAAAAAAAAAAAATGAATATTATTAACAAGAAAAACAAACAAGAAGTGTAATGCATTAAAGTAGAAAAAAAAAATTTAAAACATGCATATGATATACATAGATCACCGATGTTTTCCACATTGAAACAGCAAAAGAAAAGATAATCAAAACTTTGATTGCTAAACCTAGCAGGCAAAAAAAATCAGAACTCGAATAAAGAAATAAATAACAAATTAGATAATACATTGAGAAGAATGATTCAAAACATTCAATACTTCCGCAAAACGTTAAAATTCCCCCTCTATCCTAAAAAGGTGCAAGCAATAAGAGAAAAATAAGAGAAAAATACACAATAAACTACAAAAATAGACATATGCATGTACTCTACATCAAGAACTCTGCATATATACTTGAAAAAAAAATGAAACAAAACCAACAAATTAGCTATAGCATTACAATACATACCAATACCAATATGTACATGTGTATATACTGTAGATAGATATATGTAAATATATATGTGTACATATATAGTTGTATAGATATACGATAAGGACGATGCATAGTTCTCACCATTTTTCCCGGAATTTAAAACCACATCAGGAAACATATCTCCATTTAGAACTTTTGAGGGGCCGGAGAAGTCGGAATCTTGGAGTTCCACGCTAAGAACGACGGGTTGAAGACGGCCATCCTAGGGGTACAGAGAGAGGAGAGAGAGAGGTACAGGAAGAGGGAAACGGAGAGGGAGAGGGATAGAGATGGACAAGGAGAGGGAGTAAGAGGCGGTAAGGGATGGGAGAGGGAGAGTGAGAGGGAGAGTGATGGAGAGGGAGAGGTAGTAAAAGGTGAAAAGGGATGGAAGAGAGTGAGGGAGAGGGAGAGGGAGAGGGATAGAGATGGACAAGGAGAGGGAGTAAGAGGCGGTAAGGGATGGGAGAGGGAGAGGGAGAGTGATGGAGAAGGAGAGGTAGTAAAAGGTGAAAAGGGATGGAAGAGAGTGAGGGAGAGGGAGGGGGAGAGGGAGATTAGAGAGAGGTGGAGATGGGAAGGGAGGGGAGAGGGAGTACGAGGGGGAGAGAGTGAGCGACAGGCTGAGAGAGAAGGGATGGAGATGAGGAGAGGGAGAGCGAAAGGGAGAGAGAGGAACACGAGGGAGAGCGAGAGGGAGGGGGAAATTTGGATAGTGAGAGAGAGAGCAAGAGGAGGATAAACGCAGTTTGTTGGGGGAGGTGGCATAGGAGGGGAGAAAGAGGGTATTCGAGAGGGACAAGTGGGAGGAAATTTTAAGATTTTGTAGAGGAAGAGGAGAGGCAGAAAGTGAGGGAGGGAGTTAGGGAGAGGAGAGGGAGAGGTACTGGAATAGATGACCCGATGGCAGATAATAACAGCAAAGATAAGGAATGAGCTTCTATATGTGTATAGTGGAAAGTACTCACCAAAAAATCTTCTATAGAGTCATGAATGGCATTTGCTTCTAACTTTTTTACGACGTATTTTTTTCTTTCGTAACTATCTGTGAACGTCATCGCAGGAAGATCTTCTTCGTCCACGCCGTGTTTCTAAAGAAAACAAAATAGAAAAAAAATCGTTAGAACTTATGTTAATAATAAATAATACATAAAAATATTAGAGAAAAAAAAGATTGAAAAAAATATATAGACCTCCGCACATTCATATATTTATATTTTTTGTACATACATATGCATATGTATGTTTACGTTTATGTATATACATACAGATAAATGCATATAAATAGGTATATTTCTAATAATACATTATGTATTTTGGTGAAATTCATCGAAAGCCTCCATATTAAACATTATTTCAGCTTTTCTTAAAAACCCAAAACTGCGAAAAATATCTTCTATAGAAATCTAAATGAAAAGCAGGCAAAACAAAAGGAAAAACGGTTTACCAGTAATTCTTGGTCCTCTTCGCTAAAATCCTCTATACTAAAAATCATTTCATTTTTCCAAACTTTTGCTGCGCTTTCAAAAGATTTGTAAAAATATTCTATACTGTGTTTGGGGTTGACAGTTAAAATAACCTGTACAAGGAAAAGATCGAAAAATTACACAAAAACAGGGATAATGTTAGCCTTGACTTTCAATTTTTGGGATTACAAAGTAACAAAAATTGGATCAGGAAAAAACCAGAAAATCACACAAAAAATTAGGGAGGAAATGTTAGAAACGAATCTAAAAATGGGTAGAATGGAAAAAGAGAATACCCAAAAAAGTAATGCTTCTCGAGATCTTTAAACTGAATTTGTTTATGTGGAAATAAATAAACTTGTCTTCTTCAATGAAGTCAATAAAATTAATAATTTGCAAAAAGTAATTTACAAAACCTTTGAAAAAAAGGAAAAAGTATTGAAAAATCTCTCACTCTTGGTTTCCACCTCTCAACTTTTGTTCTCTATTTGCTTATTGCTTTTTTTTTGTTTTTCTATGCATTTGTTTTAAAGTTTTTATTTTACCTTTGTTTTCAGGCTTTTAGAGATACTCCCCATCACGAGTGCAGAATAATAAGCTTCTGGAGTATATACGAGGGGGGAACTCCCTCGAATAATAAAGTCCTTCATCTTTTCAATTTCGAAATCCTGCAAAATTTACCCAAAATTTAAACACAGCTAGACATAAATGTCAACAACATTATACACATAAATGCCAGAAATGCCAACATTATAAACTCGTCATTTTTCCGATACTGAAATGTTGAAATTTTGTGGCATTTTAATCATAAACCTCGGGAATTGAACACAAATGTCAACTTTATAGACTTAAATGAAAACGTTAAAAACTGAAATGTCAAAATTACAAGCTTCTTCATTTTTCAACACAGAGATGCTGTAAAATTTCTCGAGGTTTAAACATAACAGTAAACATTATAAACAGAAAAGACATTTTTGAAATTCATAAACAGGACTGTCAAAATTTAAAACATTGATGTCAACCTTTGACTTTTGAAGTAATAACACCCTTTTATAATTCAGAAACCTTACAAATTGAGGGGGGAAAAATCGATCTAAAACCATAAAATGTTCGAAAGCGTCGAAAAGACACCCAGTCTAACTGTATAACAAGAATTAGTTATCAAAAAATAAAAATAGCTGACAGAAAAAAAACCAGCGATTTTCACATTTTTTAGGGTAAGAATACACCATTTTTGGACAATTGCTTTAATTGTGCACTTAAAACTCCAATTCCATTCCAAAAAAGGTGGTTTAAAAAATAAACGGACAAAATTGGGTAGAAATAGAAAGTATACTTCATTTGTATACACTTTTTTCTCCATTCTGACATAAAGAAACATCATGGGCGGTGTAAATTCTCCTTGCTGATGTGGCAAAATT
>JBBHKE010002584.1:58347-93347 GCA_037447655.1 Zygnema cylindricum | reverse complement strand
ACCGTACAGAACACTACACCGTGAATCGTTATTACTGTTAATGTTTTTTTCGTCTCTTTAAACATATTTCTCCGTACACGTATGTCAGTTTTTAGATCTGACGGTTTCGATTGAAAGGTAAGATTTTCAGCATCCGATTGACGGTCTCAAATTGAAAATCGGACAAATAGTGTACGGAGAAAAGACGTTTTAAGTGGCGTAAATTTTGTTAACTCTGATAGCGATACACGATGTAGTGACGGTAAGTATCACACAAGTATTACGAAATATTGTCTCCGGCGGTTGAGAATTGGAGAAATTTAGGGGATTTTTAGGGGAGGTTTCCATCTCAAATATTTTCAAAATGTTACGCTGTCGCAAGTGTCAAATTTCACGGGAAGCGTAACAAGAAACGGTTAACTGTTAATGAAGGAAGCGTAAATTGTAGTGTTGTGTATCGGTAAAAAAATTATCGCGATAACACCGATACCGATAGTTATCGGTTATCGAACGGTCAGAGGTCCCAATATATCGGTCCGAGACCAACAAATTCTATATCGGCGATATCTTAAAAAAATGTAGTATGCATACAATAGTACGTTATAACATACTGTATTATATTATTGACTTTATATAGCGTGGCATGCTACGTATAAGAAGTTGTTCTGTATCTGTTTACTTGCAGTTTATTACGGCCAGTGCAGCACATAAACGTTGAAAAATTTAAAACAGTACTTTACAGTTCTAAAACTATAGTACCGAAACCATAGTTGTTCGTGCGATTTTTTCCTTTTTCCCGATTTCTTCGTATAGTTCGTGACTTTGAAAAAATCGCAAAAAAACGCGGAGTACATTCTGTCCGGTAAACTAAATGGGAAATTTAGGGGAAATGTACGGTTTTTTACGGGAAATGTACGGTTTTTTACGGGAAATGTACGGACTTTGACATTGTAGACGTATCACCTTCCAGCCTGTGCCGTTTTACGGTTGAAGACGATGCGCTTTGCCTTCTCTTCTCCTGTCCGGTCGATGTGAAATGGCATCAAAATTTTGAGACCTCTGCAAAAAAAAAAGTGTACTAGACAAAAACGGACAAAACCAAACAAATTGTGTACTTTTCTTCGTCGTATTGAACTAAAACAGACAAAACATATCAAATTTTATTCTTTTCTTTGTCTTTGGAAATCGTAGGAAAATTTTCGAAAATTACGGCTCGTGCGAATATATGTTCCTATTTGTTTATCGAAAATACCTAGTTTTAAAACACATCGAGCATGTATTTTAAACATAAGTTTGAAGATGACGTTTTTTGTCGTGGAAGTGGGTCGAAAAACACAAGAAGACAAATTTTCGTACATCCTAAGTTCGAGGATGACGCAAATTGTACTCTACAAATTTGCGATTCTTCGTACGGTTGCAACTTAGGCAGTACGGCACTAAGTTGTACGAGAAAACGACAGAAAAAAACCCTTAAGCACATGGGGACATACCCTTAGTGTGTGTTATCAATTCTAAATACGACGGAGGCTGTACTGCACACGTAGCATGCCGATCTGAACTTGTACATTTGTTTCCTTTCAGTGCGTTGCGACCGTCAACGTCGACTTCATTGGTTATTTTTTGCCGCACGTGGCCATTATTGGGCGCTAACCGTATTTAATATAATTCAAGGGCAAACGACCTTTACTTTAACGGAGAGCCCTTCGTTATCCCAAAACAATAAGGGACCGCGGAGTACTATACTTTACTTACTTTTCAGACAAAAAATTCCAGCTCACTTCTTCTTATCGAGGTGACGGAGGAGAGTCGACCACGTGGAAGGCGTACTCAGCCTTTTTGTCGTGTTTTCTGACAGACATATTTATAGGGAATTGCTAATCGCAAAGACGATTTTTGCTGCGCGCAGGTAGTTGTCAGAAATTGTACATTTGAAGTACAGTTTCGTACAAGCTACGTACCTTTAAGTTCAGATTTGACGGTCAATCCGTCGAACAACTTTGACCGGCGGAATATTGTACTGGCGGTTAAAAAAATGTCGCGCTTGCGAACGTCGAACCTTATAAAAAAAAAACAATTCACACGGCCGGCGCAGGTTAACTGTAACAAAACTGCGGCAGCCACATATAAATAAAATGGCTGCGCACAGGTACACCGTGAATCGCTATTAGCGTACATGACGCTAATTGTGGTACCCCTTTTTTTGGGGCAAATTCTCAAATAGAATAAAGTACGCTAAATGTTTTTGCACGTTATTTGAGGTACCCCGCTCAATGCGGTTCATAACTGTAATTTAGTGCCCTTTTAAATAGTGTGGTGTACGGACTGTCAGATCTGTACTATTCCGTACATTTTTAAATTTAAAAGTACAGAAAATATAATAATATATAATTGCGTCAATATTTTCAGGCATACGCAGATGTCAAAAAAACGCAACGGCGTACGATTTGAACAATTTCGTACATCTACATGTTTTAGTGTGGACATATTACGTGTCGAAATTTTTTACAAAGCAGTTTACAAATTAAAGTACATGATAAATTAGTATCATGGTGTACCCGAAAAAACACAATTTACCGTAAAGTACGCTGATTGTTTCATTACGCTATATTTTTTATTACGCTAATAGCGATTCACGGTGTAGTTTATCACTTCACGTCTGTGAGAGCACACACTTACATTTGACTTAGCCGCAAAAATGAAATCTACTCGCGAACCGTTACACTGAACTTGGACACAAATTAAAGGACGACGTACAACATGTATAAACTCGCACGAAACGAAATAAACTTCGTACAAAGTAAAAAAAGCGTACCCGTTTATAAATATCGATGAAACAGGTACGCTTTTTTACTTTGTACGAAGTTTATTTCGTTTCGTGCGAATTTATACATGTTGTACGTCGTCCTTTAATGTGTCCAAGTTCAATGTAACGGTTCGCGAGTAGATTTCATTTTTGCGGGTAAGTCAAATGTAAGTGTGTGCTCTCGCTGACGTGAAGTGATAAACTACCTGCGCGCAACCATTTTATTTATATGTGGCTGCCGCAGTTTTGTTACAGTTAACCTGCGCCGGCCGTGTGAATTGTTTTTTTTTTATGACGGTCGACGTTCGCAAGCGCGACATTTTTTTAACCGCCAGTACAATATTCCGCCGGTCAAAGTTGTTCGACGGATTGACCTCAAATCTGAACTTAAAGGTACGTAGCTTGTACGAAACTGTACTTCAAATGTACAATTTCTGACAACTACCTGCGCGCAGCAAAAATTGTCTCTGCGATTAGCAATTCCCTACTTATATATTCGTTATATGTTTGTCAAATTCCTATTGCGCCACTCATTTTTGTTGGATTCCAATGTGTGCACACTTTCTAGATGACCAACATTGTTGCGTACGGAGATTGCAGTGTACTTCAAAAGTACAAACTTCAATCCGACGGTTTGTGAGTAGGGTTAAGTGCGCATGTAACCGTAAGTCAACGATAGAAATAGTGAAGATTCTCTGTACAACACCGTGAATCGCTATTAGTGTTGATAAAGCTACTTCGGCTCCCCCAAATTTTAACCCTCAAACCTAAAATAGAATAAATAATTTTATTTTGTTCATTTCCATTGTGTTGATAAATAATTTTATTTTTCCTTTCCGTTAGTATAGGTGCACCGCGAATCGTTATTAGTATCAAATTTTAAATAGTGTTGAAGAAAATTTACCATAATTGATGCTAATTAAGAATTTGATTTTTTTTTTAAAGGTGTGTTCTAATTTCGGCATTATGCTAATTTGGGAACAGCGAAAATGGAATATTCACCGTACAATTATATACATTAATATATGTATTCGTACAAAATATTAGAAATCGTACGCCGTCGTGAAATTTAAATATCCGTACACGTCAGACTAATTTACGTGTCAGATTAATCCCGTTTTTTGAGCGCACGCTCCTATGCGTTCCCGTCTGATTTAATTCATTTTTTGTAAATTTTTCACTTGAAAGGTACATTTATGTACGGTCTAACGTCTACACCACACTATTTAGATATTATTGTACTGTCGTTCTTTACGCTATTTTGTACGGTACCTTAACTAACGTCAAGGAAAAATTAAAATCATGTATCCTATTTGAGGAAAAAAATCGAAATTTTAAGAACCCAAACTAGTGACTTTGACACTAATAATGATTTGCGGTGTACTGTTTAATTAGCTTTAACAACTCTAGTTTTAAATGACTCTAAATAGTGTGATGAACATAACTTGTCAATCCGTACTATACATGTACTCAATTAAGTACTAAAGGACAAAACATAGTTTAAAGTAACTCCGTTGACACGTGTAAGTGCACTCAAAGATGACCGACAAAATTAAATCGAGCGAGGCTGTTAGCACATGTTTAAGCGTCGACCATGTGAACGCAATACATGTTTTAGACGTTAGAAAGGAGACATTTTACGCTAATTGATAGTATATCCCTTTGACTTTTATGTTATTACAGGAAAAGACGACGTCACGACGCAATTTTCTTGCCTGTTTAGAAGTGTTGTGTATCGGTAGGGTTTTGCCGATAATCGATATTTACCTTTTTTGGCTTGCCGATAATCAATACACTGGCACGATACATCGAAAGTAGTGTTATCGCTAATAAAAGACTGATAATATCGGTCTATTATCACGATAACACCGGTACCGATAACTATCAGCGATAATTGTACGGTTTATTTCGTACCGTACGAGTGTATAGTTTATTTTGTCGTAATGAACCGCCGTTATGACGTTACACAGATTACATAACAGTTTGTTACATGTGACATGCAACCAATATACAGTAAAGAATGTAATACAGTATATTATAAAGTACTATTACATAACGTACTATATATTTTCCACTTATCGCCGATAAGGAATTTGTTGGTCTCAGGGCGATATATTGGGACCCCTGACCGTTCGATAACCGATAACTATCGGTATCGGGGTTATCGCGATAGATTTCTTGCTGATACACAACACTACTATTTAGTGTTTACTACACCATGAATCGTTATTAGACTAAAGAAATTATTAGTGTCAAAAATTAATTAGTGTCATTGATACTAATTTAGTGTCGGAGACGTGGTCGATTATGGTCCACGTCCTTAAATAGTATAATTTACTCTACTTAAGGTATCAATGTCAAAATTTTGGGGCACCGATATAGAGTACATAAGGCTAATAACGATTCAAGGTGTACTACAGTACATCGTGAATCGGTATTAGTGTAATGAAACAAATAGTGCAAAAAAAAAGGAGCGTTATTAACGCTATTTGGGAATTTTATTTTTTTTATATAGTTAATTCTAATTTATCATTAACTCTAATTTGTAATTTTCTTTGTAATAATTGTCGGCGGATAATATCTTCACACTAAAATACGTGCACGTACAAAACCACTAAAATCGTACGCCGTTGCGTATTTCTGACATCCGCATGTGCCAGATACTTTTCACGCAGTCACATGTTAGCGCGAGCCTAGCAATCGTGTAACGTTTGATCAATTATGTTATCTATAAGTACAAATTTGAAACTAGCTATGCTACACTGTTACGTCCAAAAATGACATCGCCTGTTTGTCGCTTCTCATAAAATTTGCACTAATAATTTCATTTAACTTTAATTACGTCGCGTTAAATGTTTTTAATTAACGTTAATATGTGTCTTAGCTCCAAAATGATTGCCTTCAGTATCAGCACTTCCAAAAATAACAGATATTACTGTAGCGTTTATGTTAACTCTAACTGGGTCAACAATGTGCCTGAAATTTAATGGACTAATAATTCGCATCATATTATTGTTTGGTTTCTCAGTTTACGTGGCCCACTTTTAGGGTGTGTGCCCATGTAACCGAAACTTTGAAATGTTACTTTGGATTTTAGCTCAGATTTTACTTTGTACTTTTCAAAGTGTTCCTATGTCAATCATTATTAGCGCCTTCATTATTTCAAATATGTAACAGTTGTAGACGTCTACAAAATGTGCGACAGTCTACGAAATGAAATGTAGACGTCTACGAAATTTCCTAAAATTGGTGACGTCTGCAAAAATGGCGATGGTTTTAGACGTCGAGGTTTTTGTGACGTTGCAGATGTTTAGGGTTTTGTGACATAGCGAAGTTGTGCTCCCATGTGACGTCATCAGTACGTAGATTTTCCGCCATGGCTTCCCGATTTTGTTTTCTTATCTAATATCATTCGATATGCCATCAAACTCAAACCAAAAATATTAAAAAAAAAGAAAAAAATATATATTTCATTTGATACTATTATTGCTGCATCTTGTGTAAATAAGAGAGAAAGAGGAGCGGTCGAGTGAGAAAGAGGGGAAAGACGAGGACGACGTAAACTTTTGCAAAGGACCCATGAATGAAAGTGGAGTTCCGAGACCCCAACAATATTTTTTCCGTACATGCGCGTGACGAGCAGAGGAAAAAAAAGTGTACTCTCCGTCGTTCAAATTTTTTGAAAACGTTTGAGGCGTGCAATCGCGGTTTTTTATTCGTCAATAGGGTATTATTTTGATAAACTTCAGGTCGCGATTTGATCCCAGTCAAAGTGTGAAGATGTGTTGCCGTGACGTGGAAGTGGGTCACCATGTTAATAACGCCAAGTGTCGTACCTTCTAAGTTCCAAGATGACGCAAAATGTAAAATTGTTTTTGCCCATTTTTTGTACGGCCTAATATTTTCTCGTTGCGAGTCCCGTTTTTTGTGAAAGCTACGGAAAAAAAACCTTACTTGAACACATGGGCACACACCCTTAGTCCACGTTATCATTATGGCTGTAAAACGATGTAGATAATGTAGGACAACTTGTTTGGCACGTGACAGATTACAACCAAATTATTTCGTAAATTCACAAATCATACGTGCGTTTTTTTCACAACTGTTTCACTTGCATGCTTTACACGCGCCATTTCATTTCAGCGCCATTTCATTTCTTCCTTCTTTCTCATTTCTCAATGTTTTCGCTCAATTCTGTTGTCTATCGTGCCCAAAAACAAAATTATGGCCATTTTTGCTTCTCCCTTTTTGTATGTTCATTTTAGGCCAAATAAATATCAAAATGCAAATGTCTTGATCAAGATTATTTGTACAAAAGTAATCTTTGGGATGATTAAATACTTTCAAGCCAAGGGATGAGCATTTTCGATCACAGCCAATTCAAAAATCGCTGAAAGATTTTTCAAGATTACATACAAAAAGTAAGATAATTGTTATCCTTCTCTACATTTTTCTCTCTGTGTCTTTTTAAGTTTCATTTTCCCTCTCTTTTCCTATCTCTAACTGTGTTTGAAAACACAAATTGTTGTTTTTTTTCCTTCTCTGTGTTCCTATCTTTCCCTCTCCCTCTCCCTTTCCTTCTCCTTATCCCTCTCCCTCTTTCTCTCTCTCCCCCTCTCCCTCGCCCTCTCCTTTTCCTTCTCCTTCTCCCTCTTCCTCTCCCTCTCCCTCTCTCTCTCCCCCTCTCCCTTTCCCTCAATCTTGGAGAGTATTGTGGAAAATTGTTTACTTGTATCGATTTTGACGGAGATCAAACCCCACAACAAGAGGTAAATTACCCATAAATTCATTTTTTTTTTCAAATGGGTATAAGCATAGTGACATGCAAAAGAAGATATTTCATGATAATTATCAAATTAACCAAATTATTTTACCAAGGGGCGTTAGCACAACACCATAAAAAAAAGAAAAAAATTAGCCTATTAGTGTACAACAAAAGGTTTTCATAAACCCTTTTATCTTGTAAATGTGTATTACTTAGCATATTAACAGACACAAAGAGATATTTCATGAACCCATATATATGCAATCACAACAAGAGGTACCCCATCAAATAATATCACAGGTGGTTATTTTCACATTAGTATCACGGACAAAAATATGTCAGTGAACCAACTCGATTCGTGTTCTTCCGGATTTTTATTATTTTTAATGTAAAAAGTTTGAGATTTCAGGCAAAAAATATGAAACTTATAGCCTCCAATTTCGAGCTAACAAAAAAAAAAAAAGGTGGTTCACTTCTTACAACTTTTCACTTTTCCAAATGAAGGTCCAAAACTCGCCGATTTAAACACAAACAAAACAAAACTTCCATAACATGCCAAAAAAGGCCCAAACAAATCCCACCTTCAGATGCTTATTTTATTGTTACTTTTTCTTTTCACAATTCCAAAATTTACGAAAAACATACAAGAATAGATGCCGAAATATTTTCAATGGTTTTTATTTAAACCCGTTTTAAAAAAAGAAATTCAAAGTAATAAAATTTTCAAGAACTTCAGATTAATTTTTTTTTTTATATAATGGTAGTAAACCTCTCTCTTCCTCTCTCTTCCCTTCTCCATCTCTCTCTCCTTTTTTTTTTTTTTCAAACCTTTTTGCAGATATGTTTGGAGTCCGTTTATTTAGTTGGTACAAAGCAAGAGGGTTGTAATTTTAAGTCCTGCATCAAAAGACAAACGGATAACTACAAAAATATAAATAGGGACTATTTTGCGAATACCGGAAAAACTTTCAAATCCTTAAATCGTTTTGCTTGCACCGATTCAAAACTTAAACGTATGAATCGAATTTGCGTTCCAAAAGAAAAAAAATGTCCTAATTAAGAGCAGTGACGATGAAAAAGATTGGATGCGATGTTTTTGGATTAACATTTGAACCACGTTCGATCGCTTTTGTACTCACAACTGGATAAGTCATCAAGGGGGGCGACTATTAGAAATATGGAATATGAGACGGAAAGGAAGAGAGGGAGGGAGAGAGGGCGAGATAAGATTCAAACTCCTAATTTTTAGATATTGAGCTAGTTTTTTAGACATGAAGATTTCGGACCACACATGGAGAATTCAATTTCTGCAAGATTTAGTGCGGTTTTTAATTAACAATCGGATATATTAATTTTTCAAATTTTCATGTAGTGTTGCATAATGTAAAAACATGTTAACCTGTTTTCTTAAGCCCGGAATATAATTTGATTAAAGACTTGTAAAAAAAAAAAAAAATCATTTTAAAAAAGCATCCAAAAAGAGTTCATATAATCATTTTAATAGATAAGGCAAGAAAACAAATAACATTCTAATATTTAAAAGTGAGAAAAGCCGTATTGTTGGTACTTTTATGGTGATGGTTGGTAATTGTCCATGTATTTCAAACTGGATGTAGAAATTTTCAGTTTCTAGTTTGCAATTTTAGTTTCACGTATACACTTTGTTTGGAATTCGATGTGAAAGCTTTACAGATGGCAGTTTACAGGCTCTAGTTCAATCTGTATTTTGCCCAGCCTAGCCTATCTCGCCTCCTCTCTTGCCCCTACGCTGCCCCTCCTCCCTCCCTCTCTCTCTCCCTCTCCCTCTCCCTATCCTTTGCCCTTTTCTCCCTCTCTCCCTCTCCCTCTACCTCTCCTCACCCCTGAGCCCCTATCCTGCCTCCTCTCTTGCCCCTACGCTGCCCCTCCCCTTTGGAGATTCTTGTTCAATCTGGATTTTAGATTCAAAATCAGTTTTCACTGTGTATTTATGTTTCTTTTTCTGCGTTCGTAAATGTTTGGTAGGTTTTGTGCTTAATGTTTATTATTTCATATGGTCTCAATGTTTTGTTTGGGTACATGTTTTTTATTGTATTGTCTTTTGTGTGGCGTTCCTACTCACGTCCGGGATTGTACACCTTGTATCGCTTTTAGTGTTAACATTTTGATAGCCACTTAAAACATCTTTTCTCAATACACACATCCATTTTATGATTGGTGACCACCAATCGGAAGTTGATAACCTTGCGTTTGAATCGAAACTGTCAGATTTTCAATTCGATAAATGTGCACAGAGAAAAGATGTTTCAAGTGGTTAAAAAACAGTAGCACAATAAGTGATTCGCTGTGTAGTATAGTACACCGTGAATCGCTATTACTTTTGATAACACATCCGGCGCTTTTAAATTTTGACCATCCAACCTAAAATATAATTAATTATTCTACTTCTTCCTTTACGCTAACATAGTTAGTGTTTTATTGATGTCAGTTACTCTAATTTGGACTGTTTTTGAATATTAGTGCAAAACATACGCCATGCCTGCATAAAATTGCTCGTTATAATTTTTGATAACATGCCAAAAAAAAGGCCCAAACAAATCCCACCTTCAAATGCTTATTTTATTGTTACTTTTTCTTTTCACAATTCCAAAATTTACGGAAAACATACAAGAATAGATGCCGAAATATTTTCAATGGTTTTTATTTAAACCCGTTTTAAAAAAAGAAATTCAAAGTAATAAAATTTTCAAGAACTTCAGATTAATTTTTTTTTTTAATATAATGGTAGTAAACCTCTCCCTTCCTCTCTCTTCCCTTCTCCCATCTCTCTCTCCTTTTTTTTTTTTTTCAAACCTTTTTGCAGATATGTTTGGAGTCCGTTTATTTAGTTGGTACAAAGCAAGAGGGTTGTAATTTTAAGTCCTGCATCAAAAGACAAACGGATAACTACAAAAATATAAATAGGGACTATTTTGCGAATACCGGAAAAACTTTCAAATCCTTAAATCGTTTTGCTTGCACCGATTCAAAACTTAAACGTATGAATCGAATTTGCGTTCCAAAAGAAAAAAAATATTAAAGAGTAGTGACGATGAAAAAGATTGGATGCGGTGTTTTTGGATTAACATTTGAACCACGTTCGATCGCTTTTGTACTCACAACTGGATAAGTCGTCAAGGGGGGCGACTATTAGAATATGGAATATGAGAGGGAAAGGAAGAGCGAGAGGGATTGAGGGCAAGATAACATTCAAACTCCTATTTTTTAGATATTGAGGTAGTTTTTTAGGCACAAAGGTTTCCGACCACACAAGAAGAATTCAACTTCGGCAAGATTTAGTGCAGTTTTTTAATTTAAAATCGGATATAATAATTTTTCAATTTTTCATTTATTATTGCATAATGTAAAAATATGTAAGCCTGCTTTCTTAAGCCCATAATATAATTTGATTAAAGGCTTGCAAAAAAAAAAAATACCATTTCAAAAAAGTAACTTAAAAACATTCAAATAATCATTTCAATAGAAAAGGCAAAAAAACAAACAACGTTCTAGTATTTTAAAAGTGAGAAAAGTCGTATTGTTTGTACTTTTACCTCTACTTCTCCTCGACCCTAAGTCCCTATCCTACCTCCTCTCTTCCCCCTACGGTCCCCCTATTGGAGGTGGATTGGCGGAAGCCATGAAATTGTACACAAGAGAAAGATCAATGCATTGGAGAGAGGAATTGATTTGCATTTGGGATGATTTCATTAAGTGCGAAGAGTCACTTATATACAAAATATACAGTGCTAAATAATGTGGAGTCTAAATGTTCTACGGTACGCTCTAACAAAAGAATCCTAGTCTAGATTCTAATAAATGTATGAAAGACAAAAGAAAGACTAGACCGACGGTCAAAGGACTGGACCGACGGTCAAAAGACTTTGTACGTAGAAAAGACTAGACCGACGTATGTAATGAAAAGTACGAAAGACTGGACCGATGTATAGAAGTACGGACTGGACCAAAAATAAGTCTTCCAGATAAGACGGTCGGCAAGACTCAACCGACGTAAGAAAAAGTACGGACAAGACCACCGACACATATAATGACAAGGTACAGATGTGCTTGACGCTAAATGATCCTTAACACCCCCCCTCAAGCGAAAACTAGAAAATAGATTGAGATGAAAAAAAAAAGGAAATTTAGCTAGGAGCAAAAGGAAGGCGAAGGCCAGAGGAGAGGCGGTGCTGCTCAAAGTGAGGGCGATGAAGAGCCTTGGTGAGATAATCGGCCACTTGGTCGGCGGATTTGACATAAAGAAATTGGAGAGTGCCATCTTCGACTCGCTCCCGAGAGTAATGATACTGAATGTCGATGTGTTTCGTCCGCTTGTGGTGAACAGGATTGCGGATCAAAGCAAGAGCTCCCTGGGAATCGGAAAAGATAGGAGTAGGGGCTGAAGGGGGAAATCCAAGATTGGAAAGTAGAGTCCGAAGCCAGACAACTTCCTTGGCGGCGTGACAAGCAGCCATATATTCTGCCTCAGTGTTGGAGCATGCAGTGGTAGGCTGCTTTCTGCATGACCAAGAGATAAGACCACTACCCAAAAAGAAGCACGAGCCAATGGTGGAACGACGGGAAAGCTCATCTTGTGCCCAATCTGAATCAACAAAACCCCTAAGAGTACTAGAGCCAGAGGAAGAATATGTAAGACAAAGAGTTTTACTGCCGTGTAGATAACGAAAGACACGTTTGGCCGCAGCAAGATGATCAAGAGAAGGACATTGAAGGAATTGACTGAGTTTAGTGATAGCTGTGGCAATGTTAGGGCGGGTGGCCTACATGGCTAACATAAGGGCCCCGACCATCGAGCAGTAAGTGGCATGGTGGGAGGGGGAGCGAAGGGAGTTAGTGGAAGGGAGGAGAGGGGCATTGGCATCTAAAGGAGTGGAAAGGGAGGAGCACTCTGCCATGCCAAAGCGTTCCAAAAGATCTGAGATAAAGGTCTCTTTAGAGAGAGAGAGGGTGCGAGCCGAGCGATTACGAGAAACTTGAATGCCCAAATAATAAGTGAGCTCACCTAGATCGGCAATGTCAAAATGGGTCTGAAAAAGAGATTTGACAGAGAAGATTTCAGAGAGGGAAGGACCAGCAAGAAGGAGATCGTTGACAAATAT
The DNA here is from genome assembly GCA_037447655.1 of Zygnema cylindricum. NCBI lineage: Eukaryota > Viridiplantae > Streptophyta > Zygnematophyceae > Zygnematales > Zygnemataceae > Zygnema > Zygnema cylindricum. The sequence goes on along the minus strand of JBBHKE010002584.1, from coordinate 80,662 downwards.
GGCAAAAATGATCAAGCAGGTGCCAGAGCCACCAGAGTAAATGCTAAAATCAGCATCAATTCGGGTAAATCCTTCTTTCCGCATAAAGGCATCTATGGTATGGTTCTATACTCGGGGGGATTGCTTTAATCCATAAATTGTTTTAATGAGATGGCAAACTAGATGTTCAGATCCAGAGGAAATATAACCTTCAAGCTGATACATGTAAATGTCCTCAGATAAGATCCCATTTAAAAAGGCATTTTTAACATCCATCTGATGAACATCGAAATCATGTTCAGCAGCAAAAGCAAGCAAAAAGCAGATAGACGTCAACCGGGCAACAAAAGCAAAGGTTTTAGTGAAATCTATACTTTCGATTTGGGAAAAGCCCTTCGCCATCAAGCGAGCTTTGTATTTGTCCATGGATCCATCCGCTTTTTATTTTACACGGAAGACCCATTTCGAACTGATTGCCTTTCTTCCAGGGAAAGGGGAACAAGATTCCATGTTTTGTTGGAAAGTAAGGCATTGAATTCAGCATCAGCGACAATTTTCCGAAGGGAGGCATCAAGACGTTTGAGGGCAGCTTTGAGAGAGAGGGGCTAAAATAATTTTCCGAAGGGAGGCATCAAGACGTTTGAGGGCAGCTTTGAGAGAGAGGGGCTAAACTAAGAGAGGCAGAAGCCCCAGCCGAGTAAGGGTAAGCTAGAGAGGCATGGCCTATGGAAGTAATAAGCCGAGAGGGGGGAAATCTAGAGCGTGTGGGGTTTTGGCGAGGTAAAAGAGAGGGGTAAGGAAGAGAGGAAGGCTCAAGCTCGGGAAGTGAAGGCTGAAGAGGAGCTAAAGGCCCATGAAAAGGTGAGTGGGAAAAAATTGTGGGAGAAAGATTGTCAAAAAGATGATCATCTTGGGAAAGAGAGGGAGAGGAGGAATTATCTTCAAAATTTGTGACAGGATGAAGAGGAAGGGCAGCTGAGTGGCTGGCAGGAGTGATGGGAGCAGCTGGGAAAACAAAGGGGGTAGGAGAAGATGGAGGAGGAGGTGGACTTGAAGATGATGAGGGGAAAAATATGGGAGGATTAAGAGGAGAGGGGTGGGAAGGTGTGAGGTAGGTGAATTCAGATGGCTGAAGAGATTGAAGGGGAAGGTTTGGGGCAAGAGGGTCATAGAGGGTGAGGGAAGGAAAGTCGGATTATAGGGGAAGAGGGGAAGGGAAGGGCATACGAGACAAGGTTTGGAGAAGTGGCGTTTCGTTGAATGTTACTTCTCTGGTGGTGATGACGCGATGCTTAGAAGGACTCCAAATGTGGTACGCTTTGAAATTTTGAGCGTACCCAACGAAAATGCCACGAAATGCGCGAGCGCCCAATTTGCCGTCCGATTGGAGGAGGTCTTTGTACCACGTTTCACAACCAAAGATTTTAAGGTGGCGTATATCTGGTTTGGCAGAGGACCATGCTTCCATTGAAGTAGATTTTGGTAAAGCGTTAGTGGGACAAAGATTGCATAAATAATTTGCGTAAACGACAGCCTCTGCCCAAAATTCATAAGGCAAATTTGCAAAGTATAGCATAGAGCGTGACATGTCATGTAATGTTCGATTGTACCTTTCTGCAATGCCGTTTTGTAGTGGCGTCCGAGGCGCCGTTAAATGACGTGAGTTTCCATGTTGCATGAGAAATTTAGAAAACTGGTTGGACAAAAATTCGCCATCGTTGTCAGTGCGCAAGACCTTGATTAATTTGTTGTGAAAATTTTCTGCGAACGCCTTAAATTCCTGAAATCGGGCAAAAGCGTCAGATTTATGACAGATTACATACACGTGTGAAAAACGAGTGGCGTGGTCAATGAAATTGACAAAATAAAGGGATCCATTGTAGCTACGAGTGCGCATGGGACCAGACACGTCCGTGTGTACAAGTGCAAGTGGTTCAGTAATGACAGTAGTGCTATTGGGAAATGAGTGACACGACATTTTTCCTTGTACGCAACCGTGACAAAAATCCAAAGATTTGTTATAGAATGAATTTAGTCCTGTTACACGATTTGGCAAGGTACGCAAACTTTCGCTATTTAAATGACCCTATCTTAAATGCCAAAGTGGAAAACTTTCGACGCTAGCACTTAAAACAAATATTTTTGGCGTACTATAGGATTGTACGACGTACATAGAATCTCGTGCTATTGTTGAAATTTATAGATTTCTAGAGTATTTTCTAGGTTTAAAAATGGTTTTATAAAAGGAAAAAGAAAAAGGACGGACAGCCTGCCTCCACCTCCGCTCTCTAGCCCCCATACTTGTTGTAGTCACTGAAGGAAAGAGAGAGAGGTTGATCCATGGCTGCCTTAGTTCAACAGACAGCTATTTTTAGTAGGTTACTAAAAATATACTTGACGGACCAGAGATTTGATCCCGGTTCCTGCGGTTCGTCAAATCGACCGGTAGCGGTCAGCTTTATCCTAATAGACTAGGACCAATGCTAAGTGCAATGGTATGTGATAGATATATATTTAGTTCGAAAGGATAAAGTTCATTTAACTAAAATTGTTTACGGCGTACATATATACAGTTTTATAAAGTACGTCGTACGACGCTAATTCAAAACGGATACCACGCATTTTATTTCTACATCGGAACAAATATCGCGCAAGTATTTATTCCGGCCAAGATTACGTTTCGCATATAATCCAACGGCGCACATCATCGCCGAAATCCCGGAGTGGTCACTTTGGCATTTAGTGACGTGGCATCACCTGGCGCCACGTGGGGAGACATCACTCGGTCGCGGGAATTCCGAGGAACGTACGGATGAGTGGAAAGTATACACGCGTCCACTAATGGCCTTGTCGTACAGAGGCCGTACAGAAAGTACATCGGCAGTAGTACTTTCTAGTACTATACAGTTTTGTGATTGGTTCGTACAGGCAGTAGATAGGAGCTGTGAGAGGGAATTAGGAAAAACTAGGACTTAGGAAAATTTAGGTAGATAGTTCTCTCTCTCAGAGAGTTTGTATAAATTGGCATCTTTGCCACCCTATAACTTATCGCCTGGTTGGCAGTTTTCAGTGATTCTTTTTTCTACGGACTCAGGGGAGTCCAGGCTACACAGGGGTGCAGTCAAATTGTCAGTTTGCCTTCTTGGGCAGCAGTGGTTGTGGCTTAAAGTGGGTTAGTTAAATACTATCTAGAGGCTTCCTGTATTCTGTGGTCCAATGGAGGACACAGAATTGCAGGTTATGGGCCCACCCTCTAGGGTGCCCACCTTCAATGGATCTGGGTTCATCTATTGGGAAGCCATGATGATGGGAGCTTTGTGTGAAAAACGATACTGGGGTATCGTCAGTGGACAAGTGAAACGTCCACCTTTAGGAACTCCACCAGGATTTGGGGGAGTAAGGTTTCCTGCAACAACGGCTGCCTCGGCGGAGGAGGCAGATGATGGGGACAGCAGCGTGTCTGAAAAGGGGAAAGGGAAGGAGACACCCGTTACTCCTATTGCCACAGTATCGGGAGCGGCAATTGTGAAGACCGTGGAGAATGATACTCAAATGTGGGAGGATGTAAACATGGCTGCCAAGAACTTCATTTTGAGGCACCTCACTCAAGGTTTGGCCACTCCTCATCTTCACATTTACAAGGCAAAGGAATTGTGGGAGAGTTTGGTGGAGATTTATAGAGCTGGAACTATTCAGGAGCTCCAGTTGGCTGAGCAAAAGCTATTGAGTTACACTTACAAAGGAGGAAAGATGTTAGATTACTGTAATGATCTTTCTTGTTTGTATATGGAAATGGAAAGTGCCGGGTGGACAGGTACAATGAAAATGAAAGTTAACACCCTTATCATGAAATTACCAGATGAGTTCGAAAACATAGTGTACCGAGTACAAGGAATGCCTGATAGTTCATGGAAATGGAACACAGTAGTCAGGATGATACTTGTGCAGGAAAACACAATGGAGATTAGGAGAGGAGGAAAGAGCATTCAAGCTCTAGCAGCAGGAGGGGACCGATGGGGGAAGGATCCGAAGAAACCTTATAGAGGGGAAAGAGATAATTCTGGGGGACAGAGGGCCCCAAAGGGTCTTTGTCATTATTGCAAAAAGCCGGGACACTTTATTGCAGATTGTGTCAAGTTGTCAGAGCTGAGGCTCCAAGAAAACCGTGGAGGGGGTTCTTCCGGAGGGAAGAAAAAGGCACTTACGGTTACAAAAGTGTCAGGAGAAATCGAGGATGAGTCATCTGAGGAGGATGGGGAGCTTCTTCTTGACGAGAGTCTGGAGGAGAAGGAGATCCCTCGGAGGCAGAAGTGTGCCCTTGGAGCAATTCGGGAAGCTCCACAGGAAGGATGGATCATCGACTCAGGTGCATCCATGCATATGTGCCGTGATAAAGAACTCTTCACTAAGTTAAGAAAGATTCCTACTGTAGAGATAGAGTATGGGGATGGGAGAGTGGTTACTACAGATCTAGTGGGATCAGTAGATCTGAAAGTCTTAGTGGAGTGTAAGACCTCTATACTTACATTCTCAGATGTACTTTACATTCCTCAGTTGAGTAAAAATCTTGTCTCTACGTCTGTGTTAGATGACAAAGAGTTTGATACCTTCACCAGGAAGGGAGTCTTTACAGCTAAGTATGGGAATGAAGTTTACTTCACAGCAGATAAAGGTAGCCAAGGAATGTTTAGGCTTAACTTGAGTAATGAAAAGAAGAATGCTTACTATGTTGGTGTTCCTAAGGTGATGATTTGGCATAAGCGGTTGGGGCATGTACATTTTGATAGGTTAAGGGAAATGAAAAAGCTTGGGGTAGTAGATGGCATTCAGTTTGGGGATAATGAAATAATGGATGATTGTAGTGGTTGTGCTCAAGGTAAGGCTCACAGACTTCCCTTTCCCAAAGCCGCCACATATAGAGGTGAGAAAGTGTTAGATTTGGTCCACACAGATATTTGGGGACCTGCAAAAGTACCTTCGGTTGGAGGAAAGAGGTTTATGATGACAATAACTGATGATTGGTCTAGATACTCTAGAGTCTACTTTCTGAAAAATAAGTCTGAAGCATCAACTTACTTCAAAGAATATAAAACATGGAGTGAGAAATTGCATGAAACCCCTATTAAGAGGATAAGGAGTGATAATGGGGGGGAATATACCTCTAACTAGTTTGAGGAATATCTGAGAGATGAGGGAGTGCAACACCAGAAAACCGTACCATATAACCCGGAACAAAATGGGGTAGCTGAGAGGTTGAATAGAACACTAGGAGATAGTGCATGCAGTATCTAAGCAGACAAGAAAATAGGAAAGAGATTTTGGGCAGAGGCAATGAACTGTGCCAACTATATTAAAAATAGAGTCCTAACCTCCGCTATAAAGGGGGTGACACCTTATGAGAGATGGGTTGGAAGGAAACCAGATATCTCACACCTTAAAGTATTTGGTAGCCAAGTTTACAGTCTTGACACGGATAGAAAAAACTCGAAACTAGATGCTAAGGGAAAACCTGGATACTTTGTGGGATATGATGAGGATGTTAAGGAATATAGAGTCTATGACTTAGCAAAGAAAGATATCATTCTGGTCAAACACTTAGTTGTCATGGATGAAGGAAAGTCATTTGACCCCTTCAAATATACAAAGAAGATAAGAATCAGATTTGAGTCCGAAAGTGAGGAGAACTCAGTCGTTCCCGGAAAAGACATGAGTGAAACTGTGATTACAGATTCAGGGGAGATCGAAGATACAGGAGACTCACCGGAAACCTCACATACTCCTATGGACTTCGAGGAGATGGAAGAAGCGGGACAAGATACGGTTTTTATGGACAGGGGAGCCGATGAGATAGTGAGAAGAAATCCAAGACTTCCATCCATTCCAGCTTCGGAGTTTGAGGGAGGAAGGAGTAGCAGCAAAAGGATACAGGAAAAACAAGCTGCCCATAAGGTAACTAAGCTATCTCACCCAGATGAGCCTCAGTCTTACTTAGAGGCAGTGAATAGTCCAGAGAAAGAAAGATGGATTAGAGCCATAAATGATGAGATGGCTTCTATCATGGAAGCAAATACTTGGGAACTAGCGGATTGCCCTCCAGACAGAAAACCTATTGGATGTAAATGGGTATTTAATCTAAAACTGAACCCAGATAATACAATTGAGAGGTATAAGGCTCGATTGGTAGCAAAGGGGTTCACCCAAAAAGAGGGGATTGACTATGAGGAGACCTTTGCTCCAGTTGTTCGGTTCCCATCGGTAAGGATTCTCCTCAGTCTGGCCGCAGCGGAAGACATGGAAATTCACCAGATGGATATTAAGACTGCTTTTCTTAATGGTGAGTTAGAGGAAGAAATTTTTATGAGGCAACCCGAGGGTTTTGTGGAAGAAGGAGAAGAGAGCAAAGTGTGCAGGCTCATAAAGTCCTTATATGGACTGAAACAGGCTCCGCGACAGTGGAACAAGAAACTAGATGAGTTTCTCACCGATCTGGGATACATCCGGATCAGCTCTGACCATTCTATCTATATGTTTGAAGATGAGAATGGTGTCAATTTTATTGCAATTTATGTGGATGATCTGCTTGTGTTAAGTAAGTCTTTAGATAATATCAATAGGCTAAAGAAAGATCTTAGGGGCAGATTTGATATGAAGGATTTAGGGGAGGCAAAATATATTTTGGGGATCCAAATGGAGAGAGATAGAGGGAAGAAGATTATCAGACTTACTCAGAAAGAAGCAATAGGTAATATGCTTGAGAAATTCCAGATGGAAAATGCTAACAGTTGTACCACTCCCATGGACTTGAAAAAAGTAAGTGATGGGAGTGTAGAAGGAGGAGTGATGATCTTAGACGATCAGATGAGTCTAGAGGAGAGAGAGTTCATGAAGTCTATTCCTTATAGACAGGTCGTAGGAAGCTTAATCTATTTTATGAACTGTACCAGGCCGGACATAGCGGCAGCAGTTGGAGTACTCAGTAGGAGTCTTAATGATCCTAGGAAGAGAGATTGGGAGGCAGCGAAGAGAGTCATGAGATATCTGGTGGGAACTAGAGAGTTATGGTTGCATTTGGGAGGGGAGCATACTGATATCACCACTTGGAGTGACGCCAGTTATGGGGATGCACCTATGAGAAGATGCACTTCTGGATATGTTTTGTATGTGGGGGAAGGTGCTTGTTGTTGGAGCAGTAAGCAACAAAAGGTGGTTGCTCAGTCTACTATGGAGGCTGAGTATATGGCGTCGTGTTCTGCTGTAAAAGAACTAATGTGGGTGAAATCATTGTTACAAGAACTAGGATTTATGAATGAGGGAGTGCATGAAATCTTTTGCGATAACCAAGCTGCAATTGCAATTGCAGCCAATCCAAAACACCATTTCAAAGCAAAACATATGGACATAAGATTAAGCTTCGTAAGAGAAAAAGTTGAAAATAAAATTCTAAATCTTGTGTATAGACCTGATGAAGAAATGGTGGCTGACATGATGACCAAACCTGTGCCCTCTCCTAAACTAAAATATTGTCGGGAAAAATGCGGGTTGAAAGAAAAATTAAAATTAGACTAGAAAATAAGGGGAGTGTTGAAATTTATAGATTTCTAGAGTATTTTCTAGGTTTAAAAATGGTTTTATAAAAGGAAAAAGAAAAAGGACGGACAGCCTGCCTCCACCTCCGCTCTCTAGCCCCCATACTTGTTGTAGTCACTGAAGGAAAGAGAGAGAGGTTGATCCATGGCTGCCTTAGTTCAACAGACAGCTATTTTTAGTAGGTTACTAAAAATATACTTGACGGACCAGAGATTTGATCCCGGTACCTGCGGTTCGTCAAATCGACAGGTAGCGGTCAGCTTTATCCTAATAGACTAGGACCAATGCTAAGTGCAATGGTATGTGATAGATATATATTTAGTTCGAAAGGATAAAGTTCATTTAACTAAAACTGTTTACGGCGTACATATATACAGTTTTATAAAGTACGTCGTACGACGCTAATTCAAAACGGATACCACGCATTTTATTTCTACATCGGAACAAATATCGCGCAAGTATTTATTCCGGCCAAGATTACGTTTCGCATATAATCCAACGGCGCACATCATCGCCGAAATCCCGGAGTGGTCACTTTGGCATTTAGTGACGTGGCATCACCTGGCGCCACGTGGGGAGACATCATTCGGTCGCGGGAATTCCGAGGAACGTACGGATGAGTGGAAAGTATACACGCGTCCACTAATGGCCTTGTCGTACAGAGGCCGTACAGAAAGTACATCGCCAGTAGTACTTTCTAGTACTATACAGTTTTGTGATTGGTTCGTACAGGCAGTAGATAGGAGCTGTGAGAGGGAATTAGGAAAAACTAGGACTTAGGAAAATTTAGGTAGATAGTTCTCTCTCTCAGAGAGTTTGTATAAATTGGCATCTTTGCCACCCTATAACTTATCGCCTGGTTGGCAGTTTTCAGTGATTCTTTTTTCTACGGACTCAGGGGAGTCCAGGCTACACAGGGGTGCAGTCAAATTGTCAGTTTGCCTTCTTGGGCAGCAGTGGTTGTGGCTTAAAGTGGGTTAGTTAAATACTATCTAGAGGCTTCCTGTATTCTGTGGTCCAATGGAGGACACAGAATTGCAGCTATGCCAAAACCTACACTACCATTGTCTTTTCTACCAAAAAACGTTACTCTATCATTATTAAATTCAGCCTTTAAGCCATCAGAAGTGGCGACTTTGACATAAATTAAATTCCTAGATAGACTAGGAACAAAGAGTACGTTGTGAATGTGAATAGACACATTAGGGTTGTTTACGTCGCCAGAATGGATAGCCAATAGAATGCGATCTTCTCCTAAACGAATCTGCATAGGAGATGATAGAGGAGAAAGGTGAGTGAATTAATCAGATCGTGGTGAAAGGTGGTGACTAGCACCACTATCGATTAGCCAATCGTTAGGGGTTTGAGATAGAAAAGCGTACCCTTGTGGAAATTGAGTATCCAAAGTGACAAAATTTGGGATATGATGGGCAACATTGCCATATCCAAATTTTGGTGAGGGAGGGAGAACAAAAGGGGAAACCACCGGAGTGGGATAATTAGAGGGAAAATATGGGGAGAAAGCGGTCGACCAGGGAGGTTAACGGAGTTTGAAGAGGCATAGTGCGCTGCGGCGTTAGAAGATTGTGGAAGGGATGGAGTAGAGGAATAATGGTGAGGATAAGGAAAATTTGGAGGGAAACAAAGGTGTGGAGGGAGTGGTGGGGTGGGAAGAACTGGTGGGTTGGCATGGGCAACGTTGGCATTCCCTCCAGTTTTAGGGGGATTGGAAGCCTCAGTTGCCTTCCACCTTGCCAATTTTCGACATTCTTCAACGAAATGTCCTTTTATTTTGCAGTAGGCACAAAACAAACGCTGCACCCCCCCAGAGTTAGTCTTCTGATTTCCAGCAATAAAGGCATTTGCATGAGAGAGATTTTGAGCAAAAAAAAAGAGAAGTTTTGTCTTTTCATGCAAGAGTTTGGTACAAAGTGAGTGAAAGGGAATGGATTGGTCTAGATTGTCAAACGAGGAAATGAAAGGGGAAAAGGTTTCAGGGAGTCCTCCCAAAAGGGTTGAAGAGAGGTCCTCGTCGGAAAGATGCACGCCTATCATGGTGCATTTTCTGGCCGACAATTTGACTGTGCTAATCTAATCCTGCATAGATTCCGACGGCTTTTTCATAGAGTTAAAAAACACTCGTTTTTGAATTCGGTGAGCGGCCCATCCGGTTTGAATATAAGCTGTTTGAAGAGGACTCCAAGCCTCGGCGGAAGAGGAGGCGCCGCGAATAAGACGAGTGCGCTCTGTAGTAAGCGACATCACTAGGCGAACGTGCGCATCCTCATCCTTTTGTTTCCATGTAGCTATTGCCAACTCTTTTGTAGCTTTTTCTACTGGTGTATCACTAGAGAAAAGGATTGGAGGTTTTGAAATTCTTATAAAATGGTCCCAAATCTTCTCGTGTTTGAAAAAATGCATGGCTGAAAATGACCAATCACAGAAGTTTTGGCCATCAAACTTCTGGATATTATTAGAAGTGGCATGGCTAGGCCCATAACCTATTGGAGGTGGATTGGGGGAAGCCATGAAATTGTACACAAGAGAAAGATCAAATGCATTGGAGAGAGGAATTGATTTGCATTTGGGATGATTTCATTAAGTGAGAAGAGTCACTTATATACAAAATATACAGTGCTAATTAATGTGGAGTCTAAATGTTCTACGGTACGCTGTAACAAAAGAATCCTAGTCTAGATTCTAATAAATGTATGTAAGACAAAAGAAAGATTGGGCCGACGGTCAAAGGACTAGACCGACGTATAGAAGTACGGACAGGACCAAAAATAAGTCTTCCGGATAAGACGGTCGGCAAGACTTCACCGACGTAAGAAAAAGTACGGACAAGACCACCGACACATATAATGACAAGGTATAGATGTGCCTGACGCTAAATGACCCTTAACAGCCCCTTCCCCCTCCCTCTCTCTCTCCCTCTCCCTATCCCTATCCCTCACCCTTTTCTCTCTCTCTCCCTCTCTCTCTACCTCTCCTCACCCCTAAGCCCTTATCCTACCTCCTCTCTTGCCCCTACGCTGCCCCACCCCTTTGGAGATTCTTGTTTAATTTGGATTTTAGATTCAAAATCAGTTTTCACTTTTGTATTTATGTTTCTTTTTCTGCGTCCGTAAATGTTTGGTTCGTTTCGTGCATACTGTTTATTATTTCGTATGGTCTCAATGTTTTGTTTGGGTACATGTTCTTTATTGTGTTGGCTCCTACTCACGTGCGGGATGTTTGGATTTACAATTGTTGAATCTATGTTTACGTAATGTCGGTTCGTAGTTAGTGTGGATATTGATTTGGTCATGCGTGGGTTCTCGGATTTGTTTTTTTTTCGCTAGGACAAAAAATACATACGAATAGGACATCTATGGTTTCATTTTTGGATTTGGTGCGTGTACGTTTCACGTGAACATGATTAGGTTTGATTTGATTAATTCTGTTTCGTTTCATTTCTATTACAACACTCGTCAGAATTTTTTTTTTTTTTGAAAAAAAATATACATACTTATTAATCCGTAATTGTTATTTGGGTTGTCCTGAATAATAAATACCCGCCTTTTCGATGTCTACAGTAGTATGTGTATCCGTACAAAATATGACAATTCGTACGTTGTCGCGCTGTTCACACAGTCGACGGACGAACATATGACAACGTGATTTTTGTCGACGAGTTTGCGTCTCTTTCTTCCAGTGCACATTCACATGTGTGTGCAATAATGTTAAGTGTATTTTTATGCCTTTGTAATTCAAAAAGTACCATTTCGTACGGAGATACCCTATCCAGATGCCACACTATTTCTATCGTAGTGTATTTCCATTACTAACGCTAATTGAAAAAAACTCTAATTAGAATAATGGGAAAAATAGAATTATGGATTGTATTTGAGGTTTTTTTTTTTGAAAAAAGGGCACCGAATTAGCGTTATTTACTCTAATAGCGATTGGCGGTGTAGTTTCGTTTCACCTATGTTACTCTTATTTCTATCACGGGATTGTACACTTGGTATCGCTTTTAGTGTTAACATTTTGATCGCCACTTAAAACCATAGTTCAGAAGTAGGTGAAAGTAGGCCCATACAATATGCCTATTGTACGCAAAACATACAATATGGCCTTAAGACCCATATTGTATTGGTCGCAAAATGAAAAAAAATAGTAACATGGTTGGGTTGCACATCGATCGATAGAGAATTAAACGTCATGCCTAAATTTTGAAAAATATTCAAACAAATTTTTATTTTTCCGTGAGTTTTGAGGTATTTTTTATTAAAACCGTCAGATTTGGACGATCGTACGGTCGCTGATCAAAGTAGCAATCTTAGAAGATCACATGAAAAGACCATAACACAACTTACGATAGGACTTACGTCCGCGTTGTCTTTTTTTTTCCGGGTTTTTTTTCCCGCGGAATGTCATCCTACGCCGTGTCAATCCGCTAAAAAAATTCATCCGGCGGCGTGCGCTGTACTATGATGATACGTCAGATTCGTACGATCGTACAAGAGTGTGCACAACACATACACATATAGTATGCTTACCCTACGTGAGTTTTGTGCCAAGTTTTGTGCGCCTACTAAAGGCCTACAATAACAATGCCTACTTTTGAACTATGGTTAAAACATATTTTCTCAATAAACACATGTCCATTTTATGATTGGTGACCACCAATCGGAAGGTGATAACATTTGCGTTTGAATCGAAACTGTCAGATTTTCAATTCGACAAGTGTGCACAGAGAAAAGATGTTTCAAGTGGCTAAATAATAGTCGCGGGTGACCCGCCGCGTTGCCCTTTGGTTGCCAACGGCCTTTCGTTTTTGTACTGTACCATGTATAATGCGATAGTACTGTACCTATTATGTACGAACATCTTACGTGACGCCATCACTGAAATTATGGTTCTGCACGGTACTATATGGATTTCGAGAACACAACAACGTGGCATGGTGTGACGCGATAGTAGTAGCCGCTCCGACAGTTGCGTTTGGGAATCCAAACTTCAAGCCAAAATGAAAAGTACGATACAGAACCTTGCGATTTTCGCGCTACAGACAACGTGTGGGACTTTCACGGAAGACGTCCACACTCATTTCGTTTTACGACGCGCCGAGCCACGCGGACGTCGTGTGTATAAATATGTTTAAGGTTTTTATCTCATTTGTGTTTTAATTTATTAAAAAATAAAAACAACCAATAACCCTATGACCCTAATGAAATGCAAGGTACTCGGGCAGTACTTTGCAAAGTGTGGGACTAACATGTTTTTTGAATGTGTGTCCCTGTGTACACACAGTCCACACCGCGGGCCAAAATGTAAGAACGTAGTCTGTGTGTTATAGGGCCAACATTGGTATCAAGACAATTTGACGCGACGTCTATTTTGTGTGGTCGTTGTATACCCATGTTGAAATCACTAGATTTAGGGGAGGTATTTTTTAGGACTTAATTGATTAAAATAGCTAAAAGAAAAGCATAGGCAGCCTTCTTCCACCTTCTCTCTCTAGCCCCCGTACTTGTTGTAGTCAGTGAAGGAGAGAGAGGGCCGTGGAGCCATGGCTGCCTCAGCTCAATAGGCAAGACTAAAGAGTGACCTAAGTCACTCTCAACAAAAAGGTTAAGTCCAGCATGACTCAAACCTCCTACCGGCAGAGCAAGGCGTAGCCTTCAGCTATTATCGGTCTGTCGTAGTAGTCCGTTGGGATACATAGGGTTTGATAGCTATTTAAACATTAGCTAGATCATTAATTCGATTAACGGAATAACAAATTGAGGACGTAGAAACTAGTTGAGTTTTTTAGTGCGTACGAAACAAATGTACCGGACATTTGTTATTTTGGACGGCGAGCATTAAAAGTCGGTTTGGATCCGACGACCCGACATCATCGCCGAGATCCCGAAATGGCCGCCTTGGCGGTTTTTCGGACGTGACATGACCTATCGAGACGTGGCAAGATATCATTGGGAAGCGAGAATCCCAGAGAGCATGAAGACAAGTCTGGAGGAGACAGACGTCCACTCCATGGCCTTCTCATACACAGGCCGTACAGAAAGTACTTCGGCCCTTGTACTTTTCTGTACAGTACACTCTTCTGATTGTTTCGTACATCTGTAGATAGGGGTTGTGAGAGGGGTTTAGGAATTAGAGGATTGAGGAGGTAGCCGCCTCTTTCCCAACAAGCTCGTATAAATTTTGGCATCTTTGCCACTCAATAATTAATCGCCTGGTTGGGCGTTTTTAGTGATTCTTCTTGCTGTGGACTCAAGGGAGTCCAGATTGCACAAGGGTGTAGTCATATTGTCTATTTTCCCGATAGGGTAGTAGCAGTCTTCGTTGAAAGTGGGTTAGTCTAAAGCTATCTAGAGGCTTTTGAATTTTGCAGTCCAATGGGGGACACATAATTGCAGGTTATGGGCCCATCCTCTAGGGTACCCATCTTCAATGGATTTGGGTTCATTTACTGGGAAGCCATGATGACAAGGGCATTGTGTGAAAAGCGATATTGGGGTATTGTCGGTGGACAAGTGAAACGCCCATCTCAGGGAACCCCACCAGGATTTGGTGGAGTGAGGTTTTCTGCTGAAGCATCTGCTCCAACGGAGGACACAGACGATGGGGACAGCAGTGTGTTCAAAAAGGGAAAAGAAAATGAGACACCTCTTACTCCTATTGCCACGGCACCTGGAGTGGTGGCCGTGAAGACCGAGGAAAACGACTTTGAGATGTGGGATTACACTTATATGAATGCCAGGCATTTCATTCTGAGGCACCTCACTCAAGCTTTGGCTACCTCTCATCTTCACATCTTCAAGGCTGAGGAGTTGTAGATGACTTTAGTGGAGATCTATAGAGCGGGTATCATTCAGGAGCTCTAGCCGGCTGAGCAAAGGCTGGGGAGTTATACTTACAAATGCTGGAAGATATTAGTCTACTGAAATTATCTCTCTTGTCTATTTAAGAAGATGGAAAGTACTGGATAGAAAGGCACAATGAAGATGAAAGTTAACACCCTCATCATGAAGTTGCCTGAGGAGTATGAAAACATAGTGCACCGAGTGGAAGAAATGGATGACAGTTCTTGGAAGTGGAACACAGTGGTCCGAATGATACTCGTGCACGAGAACACTATTGGGATTCGTAGAGGAGAAAAGAGCGTTCAAGCTATAGCTGCTAAAACCGACTAGTGGAGGAAGGATCCGAAGAAGCCGTACAACAACTTTAAAGGAGTCCAATCTGGAGAATGTAGGTCTCCAAAGGGTCTTTGTCATATCTGTAAAAAGCTGGGACACTTCATAGATGATTGCACAAAGCTGTCGGAGCTGAGGCTGCAAGAAAACCGTGGAGGAGGTTCTTCCGGAGGGAAGAAGAAGGCACTTGTGGTCACACGTGTCAAAGGAGAGACCGAGGAGGACGAGTCCTCTGAGGAGGAGGATGGAGAGCGTCTTCTCGACGAGAATCTCGAGGAGAAAGAGATCTCTCGGAAACAAAAGTGTGCTCTTGGAGCCATTCGGGAAGCTCCACAAGAATGATGGATCATCGACTCAGGTGCATCCATGCATATGTGTCGTGACAGGCACCTTTTAACTAAGCTAAAAAAGATCCCTACTGTAGAAATAGAGTATGGGGATGGGAGAGTAGTTACGACAGATCAAGTGAGCTCGGTAGATCTGAAAGTCTTAGTGGAGGGTAAGACTTCTATACTGACGTTCTCAAATATGCTCCATATTTTTCAGTTGAGTAAAAATCTTAGGTCTACCTCTTTGAAAAGAGGTAATTAATATTTCACTTCTATAGTTTAGTTAGAATGTAAAGAGAGAGAAAGCGAGAACCAAAGGCACGCCATGGCTGGCGCGTCATTTAGGAGGGAGAATGAAATAGAAGGTATTTTACTATTTATAGTTAAATACTGCCTCTAGCCGGATTTGAACCGGGGTCTACGGATTACTAATTAGACCTTAGCCTTATCCATTAAGGCACTGACGAAACAATGTACGTATTACGTTTCAAGCATATTTAACTATTTGTTCAACGGGCTAATTTGCAGCAGACTAACGAAAACACGCATTAATCAATTCATGCATGGAAGCGAATCGAAGCCGCATAAATACAAATGATCGGACGGCCACAATTGCAGCCACAACCCACAATAAACTTTCGGCGGCCTTTGGGGATAGCGTCACGCGACGCCACGTGGCACCATACTATTGGATACCGGAGAAGATGGGAGGAGGAACCATGGCTCCCGTTTTGACAGGCGTCACTTTGAAAGCCATGTCGTACAATGGCCGTACAATAAGTACATCGCCTAATGTACCTTCTTGTACTATATAGTGTTCTATTGGACTAGGGTTTAGTAAAAGGCAGTCGTAAGTAGGCAGACCACGACTTAGTGAAATTTAGGTACCTCTCTCTAAGAGAGCTTGTAACTATAAAGGTCATCTTTGACCAACCATAACTTACTGCTCAGGGGAGCAAATTCAATGATTCTTTTTGCGTTTGACTCAGGAGAGTCTTTTCCTCACAAGGGTGAAAGTGGTCAAAATATTTGTGTGCCTGGGCGGCGCTTATTCAGCGGGAAAGTAGAAGGGGCAAATATTATCCTAGAGGCTTTACATAGGCTGCTCACTCTCTCGGTCAATGGAGACCACAGAAATTGCAGATGACAAGGATTTTGATACCTTGACTAGAAAGGGAGTCTTATCTCCAAGAATGGAGATGAAGTCTACTTCACAGCAGATAAGGGCAGCCAATGAATGTTTAGGCTTAACCTGAGTAATGAAAAGAAGAGTGCTTACTATGGTGGTGTTCCAAGCTTGATAATCTAGCATAAGCGGTTGGGGCATGTGCATTTTGATAAGCTGAGGGAAATAAAGAAGCTTGGTGTAGTAAAAGGCATTGAGTTTAGGGATAATTAAATGATAGATGATTGTAGTGGCTGTGCCAAAGGTAAGGCTCACAAACTTCCCTTTCCCAAAAATGCCACATATAGAGGCGAGAATGTACTAGATCTTGTTCATACAAATATCTAGGGACCAGCAAGAGTACCTTCGGTCGGTGGAAAGAGGTTATGCTGACCATTACCGATGACTGGTCCGGATATTCTAGAGTCTACTTCCTCAAAACAAAGTCTGAAACACCAAAATACTACAAAGAATATAAAGCCTGGGGTGAGAAATTGCACGGAACCCCCATTAAGCGAAAAAGGAGTGATAATCGGGGAGAGTACACCTCTAACTCGTTTAAGGAATACTTGAGAGATGAGGGAGTTCACCATCAGAAAACTGTACCAAATAATCCAGAACAAAATGGGGTAGCTGAAAGGTTAAACCGACCTCTGAGAGAAAGTGTGTGTAGTATGCTGGGTGATAAGAAAATAGGAAGAAGATTTTGGGCAGAAGCCATGAACTTTGCTAACTACATTAAGAAAAAAGTCCTCACTACAGCCATTAAAGGAATGACACCCAATGAGAGATGGGTTGGAAGGAAACCAAATATTTCTCACTTGAAAGTATTCGGTAGTCAACTATACAGTCTTGACAGAGATAAGAAAAACTGGAAACTAGATGCTAAAAGGAAACCAAGATATTTTGTGGGATATCATGAGGATGTCAAAGGATATAAAGTCTATGTTTTAGCTAAACAAGATATCATTCTGGTGAAGCATCTAGTTGTCATGGATGAAAGAAAGTCATTTGATCCCTTCAAACACACTAAGAAGATAAGAATCTGTTTTGAGTCCAAGAGTGAGGAGGACTCTGATCTTCCCCGAAGGGACAGAAGTGAAAACGTGATTGCAGATTCAGAGGAGATCCAAGATGGAGGAGATACACCGGAATCTCCTCATATCTCTATACACTCCGAGGAGTCAGAGGAGGAGGAACCGGAACCAGTTTCCATGGATAGGGGAGCCGATGAGACAGTAAGGAAAAACGTGAGACTTCCCTCCATTCTAGCTTCGGAATTTGAGGGAGGACGAAGGAACAGCAAAAGGCTACAAGAAAAACAAGCTAGTCACAAGGTAACAAAGCTATCTCACCCAGATGAGCCTCAATCATACTCGGAGGCAAGGAATAGTCCGAAGAAAGACCAATGGGTCGGAGCCATAAATGATGAGATGGCTTAGATCATGGAAGCGAAAACTTGGGAACAGGTGGAGTGTCCTCCACATAGAAAACCTATCGGCTGCAAATGGGTATTTAAACTGAAACTCAACCTAGATTATACCATTGAGAGATATATGGCTCGGTTGGTAGCAAAGGGGTTAACCCAAAAAGAGGGGATAGATTATGAGGAGACTTTTGCTCTAGTGGTTCGATTCCCATCTGTAAGGATTCTCCGTAGTCTAGCGGCAGCAAAAGACATGGAAATACACCAGATGGATATTAAGACCGCCTTCCTCAAAGGTGAACTAGAGGAAGAAATCTTCATGCGGCAACTAGAGGGATTTGTAGAGGAAAGAGAGGAGAGCAAAGTCTGCAGACTCATAAAGTCCTTATATGGACTGAAGCAAGCTCCTAGACAATGGAATAAAAAACTAGATGAGTTTCTCACCAGTCTGGGATATATCTGGATAAGTTCTTACCATTCTATTTACATGTTTGAAGATGAGAATGGTGTTATTTTTATTGCAATTTATGTGGATGATTTGCTGGTGTTAAGTAAGTCTATGGAAAAGATCAATAAGCTAAAGAAAGATCTTAGAAGCAGATTTGACATAAATTATTTAGGGGAGGCTAAATATATTTTGGGGATTCAAATGGAAAGAGATAGGGGGAAGACGATAATTAGACTTACTCAGAAAGAAGCTATCGGAAATATGCTTAAGAAACTTCACATGGAAAATGCAAATAGTTGTACCACTCCCATGGACTTGAAGGAAGTAAATGATGGGAGTGTAGAAAAGGAGTGATAATACTAGATGATCACATGAGTCCTAAAGAGAGACAGTTTATGAAGTCTATTCCTTACACAGAAGTTGTCGGAAGCTTGATTTACTTTATGAATTGTACTAGACCGGACATAGCAGCAGCAGTTGGAGTCCTCGGTAGGAGTCTTAATGATCCTAGGAAGAGAGACTCGGAGGTAGCCAAGAGAGTCATGAGTTACTTGGTGGGAACCACTGATTTATGGTTGCATTTGGGACGGGAGCACATTGACATCACTACTTGGAGTGCTGCCAGTTATGGGGATGCACCTATGAGAAGATGCACTTCTAGATATGTGTTATATGTGGGGGAAGGTGCTTGTTGTTGGAGTAGCAAGCAACAAAAGGTAGTTGCTCAGTCCACTATGGAGGCTGAGTACATGGCCTCTTATTCTGCTGTGAAAGAGCTGATGTGGGTCAAGTCTTTATTGCAAGAACTGTGGTATATGAAAAAGGGAGTGCATGAAGTCTTTTGTGATAATCAAGCAGCAATTACATTTGCAGCCAATCCAAAACATCATTTTAAGGCTTAGCGTATGGATATAAGATTGAGTTTTGTGAGGGAAAAGGTTGAAAATAAAATTATGAATCTTGTGTATAAAGGTGATGGAGAAATGGTAGCTTATATGATGACAAAACCTGTGCCCTCTCCTAAATTAAAATACTGCAGAGAATTCTGTGGGTTAAAAGAAAAACTAAAATTAGACTAGAAAATAAGGGGAGTGTTGAAATCACTAGATTTAGGGGAGGTATTTTCTAGGTCTTAAATGATTAAAATAGCTAAAAGAAAAGCATAGTCAGCTTGCCTCCACCTTCTCTCTCTAGCCCCCATACTTGTTGTAGTCACTGAAGGAGAGAGAGGGCGGTGGAACCATGGCTGCCTCAGCTCCATAGGCAAGACTAAAGAGTGACCTAAGTCACTCTCAACAAAAAGGTTGAGTCCGGCAGGACTCGAACCTCCGACCGGCAGAGCGAGGCGTAGCCTTCAGCTCTTACCGGTCTGTCGTAGTAGTCCGTTGGGATACATAGCGTTTGATAGCTATTTAATCATTAGCTAGATCATTAATTCGATTAACGAAATAACAAATTGAGGACAGAGAAATAAATTTTGTTTTTTAGTGCGCACGAAACAAATGTAATGAACATTTGTTATTTTGGACGGCGAGCATTAAAAGCCGGTTTGGATCTGACGGCCCTATATCATCGTCGAGATCCCGAAATGGCCGCCTCCGCAGTTTTCGGATGTGACATGACATGTTGACACGTGGCAAGATTTCATTGGGAAGCGAGAATCCCGGGGAGCATGAGGACAAGTCAGGAGGAGACAGACGTCCACTCCATGGCCTTGTTGTAAACAGGCTATACAAAAAGCACTTCGAACCTAGTACTTTTCTGTACAGTATAGTCTTCTGATTGGTTTGTACATCAGTAGATACGGGTTGTGAGAGGGGTTTAGGACTTAGAGGATTGAGGAGGTAGCCGCCTCTCTCCCAACAAGCTTGTATAAATATTGGCATCTTTTCCACTTGATAATTAATCGCCTAGTTGGGCGTTTTCAGTGATTCTTCTTGTCGTGGACTCAAGGGATTCCAGACTGCACAGGGATGCAATCATATTGTCTATTTGTCTGCTTGGGTAGTAGCAGTCCTAGTTGAAAGTTGGTTAGTCAAAAGCTATCTAGAGGCTTCCTGAATTTTGCAGTCCAATGGGGGACACACAATTGCAACCCATATGTTATGAAAGAATAAATCATTGTCAGCGAGATTCGCATGACGAATCGTAACTCGATTACATGCGTCGACGCCTGGTTGACTTTCTGGCGCACTATATACTTCCTAACCTAAAACGATTACCGAAAAAATATGGATGTTTACAATTGTTGCGATTTGTTGAATTTTGTCATTTTCATAAAATATATTTATTAGATGTTAACTTTTGTTGTGTGTTTTGATTTAGTGTGTTGTTTCATGTCTTCGTGTCCCCATCGACGGCGCCGTATGCGGTTTCCAAATAATACGTTTATTTTTGTTTGTGCCGTCGCTTTCGTCGTTGCTGTCGCAAATGCTTGTTCTTGTTGCGTCGTCGCGATATCGTTTCACATACTTGGTACGGTTATCTCGCATTGTCGGCATCTTGGTATCTGCCGTGGTCACCTTGACGTCGTCGGCCGTGGGTCAACTGTCGCGATCACTTTGTTGCCGTCGCTGTACTTTGGCGTAGTTGTCGTTGAAGCTGTCGCCTTTTCTTACATGTCGTCAATGTAATTGTACTTTGGCGTAGTTGTCGTTGAAGCTATCGCCTTTTCTTACATGTTGTCAATGTAGTTGTCGCTGAAGTTGTCTCCTTTTCGGACACTTCATCGCTGTAGCTGCCATTGAAGTTGTCGTCGTTTAGAGCACGCAATTTCGGGTGCGCAGACGAACAAAGAATCCACCTATTTAAAGTTTTTCCGCGTGGCGACTAAAAGTCTATAATTTTTGTATAGAGATTACCATTACCTGCCATATTTTTTCTTTTTTCTCTTGAATTTGGTCCTATTCCTCTTTTTTTTATAATTTCTTTATACCTAACGAATTTTCACTCTTTCCATTCATTTGCGAAGGCTTGAAATATTCAGTTAGTGGTTTTTTACATATTAAATGATTTATAGTGGTTTGTGTGAAGTTTATTTTATGTTTTTTTTTTTTTTTAATGTATGTTTTTTGTTTTAATTTTTAAATAAATCCTATTTTGTTTGTCTATTTCCTTATTTTTACATGTTTGGGAAAGTTTGTATTAAAATCATATTGTTTTGTTTTTTCGTTTGTTTATTAATGTTTATTTATTTTTTGTTATTCAAGTGTAAGTGTTTTTTTTTTCGACTTTTGGGAGTTCTATTTTAGGTAAGCTTATTATGGCACGAATTCCTCTTTTTTGATTACATGTTACAGGGGATGGGAATTATTTGTTTCGTGCTCTTTCTCTATTATTGTTTGGCTGTGAGTCTAAATATTCTTATGTAAAAAAGGTAATTATTAGTTATTTATTTTGTCATTGGGATGAGCATGCTATTTTTATTAGTTGTGGACATGGAATTTAATTTATAGACTTTAATCATTATCAACGTTATGTCTATTGAAAAGTTTGGGGCATATGAAGGAACATTCATTGTTAAGGTACGATCAATTTCAGATTTTGTTTTTCCTGCAAATGTAAAAAAATTAACAATCCTTAAAAAAAAATGACAATTTTTTTTTGTTATGCACGTCTTCCTACGAAATTTTCAAGACAAATTCCATTACGAATTGGACAATTTTGGAAAAACTACTACAATAATTCCTAAACGAATAAAGGTAAGAATCTCTTCTTATCAAAATAACAAATTATTATATTTTATTGAACAATTACACTTTCAAAAATCAAAAATTAATAAACTTGTGTTTCATTATTTTCAAAAGGATAACAACTTTGTATTTGTCTTGTAAAACTCATATTGTTAGAACAGTTATATATACAGACTCCAAGCTTTGGTTTTTTGAGCAACATATACAAAATCTTAACTTTGGTTTTTTTTTTTATATAGATTGAAAGCAATGACTCAACTTAATTTGACGAAAAACAAAGGACTTAAAAGAGTCCAATTTCAACAAGAGTCGATATTATTAGAGTGTTTTTGTTTTCAAGAATTAAGACGACAAACTTTTTTTCTGTTTTTTTATATATATTGAGAAAATTCAGGAAACAAAAAGCAGTTTAATTCAACTCAGTAACGAAAGTTAGATATATTTTTTTTTTTGGTTTCAATTCTAAAACATATACAACGAGTTTTTTGGTTTCGAACCT
>JBBHKE010002584.1:29412-52785 GCA_037447655.1 Zygnema cylindricum | reverse complement strand
GAGAAAGAGAGAGGGAGAGAGCGAGAGAGAGAGAGGGAGAGAGAGCGAGAGAGAGAGCGAGAGAGAGAGAGAGAGAGAGAGAGAGAGAGCGGGAGAGAGAGAGAGAGAGAGAGAGAGAGAGAGAGAGAGAGAGAGAGAGAGAGAGAGAGAGAGAGAGAGAGAGAGAGAGAGAGGTCCGGTGAAAGTAGCACCGGTCAATGCCCAGCCACTGGGGGGGCTTCCCTCCCCTCCTCCTTTCCCTCCTCCCTCCGCTCTCTCCCCCCTTCCCCTTACCCTCCCCTCCCCCCTTTGCAGACAGTGCAAATGAGTCGACGGACCTCCACCTCCATGGACAGTGTGCAGATGAACGCCCAGTAGCCAATCACGAGCCCCAGAAATATGCCGAAGCCGAACCCGAACGTGCCCGACACCACGCTCCATGAGCACAGGCTGCAGGCGCCCCAGTACAGCGCCTGCAGCGGCAGCAGCAGCAGGGCGAGCACTCCCATGGCCAGCGGCTTTCGACCGGACCGCCTTCTTCTGCAGCACTTATGTTGGTTTGTTCCGAGTCTCAAGATCAGCTCGCTGCTGGTCCTCTCGCTTCCGACACAATGGTGCTCCTGCAGTGCGAGGTCCTAAACGAGACCCTTTAGGCCGGGCTGCACACCGAATATGTACTGCGAAGTTGCGTCTCTATTTTGAGGTCCCCGAGTGGACTGGAGTGGACTGGCATGCGCTGCGGTTGCGCGGTATGCCTGCATGCCATGGCATGTCGCCCAATGAATGCATTTTACGGAAGTCCCGCAAATGGCCCTTAGGCGCCGAGTGTAGTCTCTAGAATCTGACGGTTGTATCTTCGTCCGACAACCACGGCTGTAAGGAAGGGCAAATGACTGCCAACTGGCGAAGTCTGACGCTTGCTATGATCCAAAATGAGACAAGTGGCCAGATATTAGAGACTAAGGGGCTGGTTCGCTGTCGGCTTATTTCGATTATTCATAATTGTACTTTTTTAGCTTCCAGATTTCCGGAGTCGAGGTCATTCAAATCACGGAGCCTAAATCGTACGGCATCAGTACGCGGATATGCTGCAGCGATACACGCTACAGTACAGGTAAGGTTTGTTAGCGTCAATATTTTTTTTGTCACTTAAAAACATCTTTTCCCCGTGCACACCTGTTGGATTTTCAATTTGAGACCGCCAATCGGAAGCTGAGAATGTTAGCTTCCAATCCCAACCGTCAGATACACTGTCCATCAATTGTGTACGGAGAATAGTTGTTTTAATTGGCAACATTGACGCTAATAGCGATTCACTGTGTACTGTACACCGCCAATCGCTAATAGCGTAGTGTACGCTAATTCCGTCCCGTTATTTTATTTTTATTCTCCATTAGCGTGGCTTATTCTATTTTTTTTTGTACGCCATTTCGGGTTATTTTCCAAGTACCGTACAACACGGAAGTACGTCATCGTTTAAATAGTGTGGTGTACGGTCAGTGTTAGACCGTACAAAATCGAACCTTTTAAAGTGAAAAAGTACAATTCATTATGTTTAGTAGCCGCGGACGCATGAGAATGTGCAGTCTAAAAAAGGGATCAATCTGGGTCCTAAAAAAAAGACGTTCGCACATATTCGACCAACTACTGCATGGTCGATAGTGTGAACGTCAAACATATTCGCCTGTAAAAAGTCATTTTTTCCAGTAAATGAACATAACTGAATGAAAGGTCGCGCCAGCGTATAATTGTAAACTTTGATAAATACGGTTTCAACTCCAAGTAGGTTCCTTGTAAGAAGTTACATTGATTATTAATGTTATTTTATGGTTTTGGTTCATTTAGCGTAAAATTTTATGGTATTAAGGTGAAAATGGTCCCATTTAGTATAAGAGCCCATTGTAATACGGTGTCGAACTCAAAATATAGTAAACGTTTATGTTAATATGGGTTGATGTGCCAAAAAACCACAAATTAGAGATATTTTTGAATTTAATAGAATAAAATAACAACATTTGGCGTTGGTGATATTTGGGGAGAGGAAACGCCAAATGCGGATAGTCCATAAAAAAAAAGATTTGTTCTTGACGAATCACAACTAACAATATTTTGGTGGGATCTGACGCTTACGCCGTCATTTTGACAAAAAATCATTCCATTCACGAGGAAGCAGGCGAAAGCTCCGCCGACTACTCCACTTTTCGTCCATGGATTCCATTTCATGCACAACATCGTTCTCTTTCTACTTCCCTTTCTCACGCCATCAATATTTCTCACCCTCCCTCTCACTCTTTCAGTATGCCTCTACGTATCGATTTATACATCTATTTTTTTCTCTGACAAATTTGTCATCTCATTCTTACCTCTCACTAAGCTCTCTTTCCTCCCTATCGACCTGCCATTTGTTCCTCCACCCACCATGTCTCCCCCATATCTCCCTAAATCTATGGTGAAAAACGCTCCCTCTCCCGGTTTGCGTGTCGCTCTCCTCGCCATATTCCCTCGCCTCCCCATCTCGCCATAGGTTTGCTCCACCTCCCCCTCCCCCTCCTCCTCTCTTCCTACCTCTGCCGCCCTTTCTTTTTTCCTCCTCTCCCTCTCTCTCCCTCTCAGTGTGCCTCTCCCTATTTGTTAATCTCGCTCTCCTCGTATATTTTTATCCCTCTTCTCTGTCTTCTTTCCCTCATTCTCACCTCTCACGGAGCCAATCCTGCTCAGTCTAAATATGCCTCCCTCTTTTACTTTTGATCTCCCTTCCCTTTTCCCCCTCCTCTTCTATCTCTCTACCCTTGCCTCTCTCCCTCTCAATCTGCCTCTCCTAATCCGTGAATCTCTCTCTCTTCTATATTTTTATCCCTTCCCCTCCTCCCCATAAAGAAGCCTATCGCGCCCCTCTTAATGTCCCTCCCTTCCCCCCCTTCCCTTCAAATGTTGCCCCCTCACTTTCACTCTATCCTACTCCTCTTTCCTAGCCTTTGTAGACTTTTTTCAATCTAGTTTTTTTTGTTTTTGTATCTTTCTTTTTATTGTGATTTATTTGTTTGTTTTGTTTTGGACTTTATATTTTTTTTGTGGTTGCTAATTTGTTTATCGATTTTTTTTTGTCGTATTTCCAATGTGACGTACACATTATCCCTTCTACATTTGGAACCAAATAAGCATACAAGTAAAGTATAAAAGAATTTTTTTTGAAAGAGAGGGAGAAGTGAGGGAGGAGAGGAAAGAGGGAGGCGAGGAATATAATTAGGTGACCTCCATTGGTCCACATAATGTCCAACTTATATGAAGCCTCTAGGATAATATTTGCACTTTTGACTTTATCAATGAATAAGTGCCATCCTGGCACGCAAAAACTCTGACTGACCTCATCTTTGTGTAACCTAGACTCTCCTGAGTCCGCAACAAAAACAATTACTGAAATTACCCACTTGAGCATTAAGTTGCACTCTAGGAGAGAGGCGGCAACCTTAATTTTTCGTAAGTCGTAAGTTCCCTCTCAAAACCTACTATTAGTGTACACTAAACAATCAAATGATTGGAAGGTACAAGAAGGTACAGGTACCTTTTTACTTTTTGTACGACCATAGTGTGGCATGGCCGCTCCGTTTCGCGTGTTAGTTATTAAGCCGTAGTTGCTCCCATGTAGTATCCGATGTCCAAACATATCTTGCCTCGTGTCGTACGCCGACATTGGGTTGCACACCGCCAAATGTCCAATCCGGAATTCCAGCTCCTCTGTGAGCCGTCAATCGCGAACGATATTTGATTTCATCCGTTGAAAGAAAATTTCGTTTCGTTTATATCGTGGTACTGTATATTTCATGTTCATTTTGTTCCGTAATCCGCTAAATGGAAATGTGTCGTCCCGTCAGTATTTAAATATTTATCACATACGATGTACGTAACGCGTCATCAAGACCTATTGGATAAAGTGGACAGTTAATCCGTATGACAGTTATCCAAAAGGTCACAAGATGAATTCCTATTCCTAACAGGGTATCTTTTGCAAGGGCTCTGTCTTCTGCTTGTCTTTTTATTTGCCTGAGGCAGCCATGGCTGCCTTCCATTTCTCAATGACTACGACAAGTATGAGAACTGTAGAATGACAATAGACTAACTAAAGGGATAGAATACAAACTACCATTTTTCAACATTCCCCGTGTTTACTAGTCTATCTTTTACTTCAGTCCACACTTCTCCCTACAAAATATCAATCTGGGAGAAGGAACTGGCTTAGTCATCATATCTGCTACCATTTTTCCATCTGGTCTGTATTCCAAATTAATTATTTTATTCTCAACCTTCTCTCTAACAAAGCTCAAATGAATATCTATATGCTTTGCTTTAAAGTGATGCTTAAGGTTTGTTGCAATTGCAATCGGAACTTGCTTATCAAAAACTATCTTTTGCACTCTACTTTTCATTTATCGAAACCCTTGAAGCAAAGATTTCACCCACATTAATTCTTCCATAGCCGAACAAAATGCCATATACTCAGCCTCTATGGTGGACAGAGCAATCACCTTTTGTTGCTTGTTGCTCGAACAGCAAGCTCCATTCCCAACATACAACACATACCTAGAAGTACACCTCCTCATCGAAGCGTCCCCATAATTGGCATCACTCCAAGTGGTGATGTCAGTATTATCCCCTCCCAAATGCAACCACAGATCTGTCGTTCCTATCAAGTATCGCATGACCCTTTTGGCCGCTTCCCAATTTTTCTTCCTAGGATCATTCAAACTCCTACTTAATATCCTTAAAGTTGCTGCTATATTAGGACGAATACAATTCATAATATAGATCATACCACCGACAATTTCTCTGTTTGAAGTAGTTTGCATAAACTCGCTTTCCTAACGTTCTAACTCATTATCGAAGATTAAGACTCCATCTTTTGAATTCCCCTCATTTTCTTTCTTTAAGTCCATTGGAGTCGTACAACTATTTGCTTTATCCATTTGAAATTTTTCAAGCATATTTCCTATTGCTCATTTTTGAGTTAGTCTAATTGTTTTCTTCTCTTTATCCCTCTCCATCTAATTTGGCAAAATATACTTTACCTCAAATCTACTCTTTAGATCCTTTGTTAATCCTCTAATTTTCTCTAATGATTTACTCAAAACAAGCAAATCATCACCATAGATGGCAATGAAAATTTATACCTTCATCGTCTGCAAATAGATAGATGGAATGATCCGAGCTGCTTCGGATGTATCCCAAACTCGTCAAAAAATCGTCCACCTCTATGGTCCATTGGCGTGGAGCTTGCTTTAGTCCATAAAGAGACTTTATCAATTTGCACACATTACTTTTTTCTCCTTTCTCCACTAATATTTTCGGCAGTCGCATAAAGATCTCTTCTTCTAGTTCTCCGTGTAAGAAAGCGGTTTTGATGTCCATCTGGTGCGCTTCCAAGTCTTCTGTTGCTGCTAAACTGAGTAGAATCGTGACGGAGGGAAATCTAACAAGTGGAGCGAAGGTCTCCTCATAATCGATTCTCTCCTTCTGTGTGAATCCCTTTGCCACTAATCTGGCCTTGTGTCGCGCGATAGTGTTATCGGAACTGAGCTTCAACTTAAATACCCACTTGCATCATATCAGCTTATTGTCCGGAGGACAATCCACCTGCTCACAGGTGTTTGCTTCCATAATGAATCCCATCTCATCATTTCTGGTTCTCATCCATCTTCTAAGTTTCGGACTATTAATTGTTTCCGAGTAAGTATGGGGTTCGCTCAAATGTGACACCTTAGTTACGTTGTTGTTCAGTTGTCTCTTTTAAATTCTCTTGCTGCTTCTCCTTCCTCCTTCAAACTCCGATTCTGGAATGGAGGGTAATCTCGGATATCTCCGAACGTTTTTATCTTCTCCCGTATCGGTGGAGTCCATCTCTGGACGTTCATCATCCATTTCCAGTCTTTCCTCGTTTTCTTCCTCAGTTTGAATCGAAAGCTGTGACTCCAAGAAAGGGTCACTCTCCCTAGGATATTTCTCTTCATTCGCAATGTCAAGCTGAACCGGAGTTCGGTTAGAAAAATCTGAATCCAACTCAATTTTAGATTCAATTCTAATTCTAACCAGTTTAGTGTATTTAAAGGGATCTATAGACTTTCTTTCATCCATGACTACGAAGTGTTTTACTATAATGATATCTCCCCTTCTGAGATCATAAAATCTATATCCTTTTACAATTTTATCATACCCAAGTAGGTATTTCGGCTTTCCCATTGCATCTAACTTCGGATCAGTTTTTCTGTGTTTAGACTAAACACTTAACTTCGGAACACCTTTAAGTGTGATATATTAGGTTTTCTCCCATTCCATATTTCATAAGGTATTTGTCCTTTTACTACCGAGGTAAGGACTATATTTTTGAGATAGTTAGCACAATTCATAGCTTCTGCCTTAAAACATTTTCTTATCTTTTTATCTGAAAACATATTACGGGCACTATCACTTAATGCCCGATTTAGTCTCTCAGCTACACTGTTTTGCTTTGGGTTTTTTGGACCAGTCTCTTGGTGTTGAATCCATTCCTCTTTCAAAAAATCCTCAAACTCATTAGAAGTGTATTCCCCCCCATTATCACTATTCACTCTCTTTATAGGTGTGTCGAAAAGCTTCTCACACCATGTTTTATACTCTTTAATATAAGCCAAAGCCTCATAATTGTTTTTCCACTGAAGTATCTAGACCAATCATCAGTAATAGTAAGCATAAATCTCTTACCTCCAACTGATGGCTCTTTGGCCAGTTCCCATATGTCAATATGAATCAAATCTAAGACCTTTTCACCCTTATATGTTGCGGTTTTTGGGAATGGCAATCTGTGGGCCTTGCCTTGAGCAAATCCACTACAATCATTTAAGGTCTCATTATCTCCAAAATGTATTCCGTCAACTACACCCATTTGCAACTGTAAGACCTCCATTGGTCCTTAGAGAAGGCAGCTCACACGAATCCCTAAGATAACCCTCACCCCTTTGTGCTTCAGCAAGAATAACTATCGCCCTGGCAGAAAAAACCTCTGACCACCTTCACCCTTGTGAAGAGAAGACCCTCTTGAGTCGATTGCAAAAAAAATCTCTGAATTTAAAGTGTCAAAGATAACCTATTTGTACAGAAACATTATGGGAGAAAGGTTGCCTACCTCGGATTTTACTAAGTCTAAAATACCGCTCTAATCCTTCTACTACTAGCGTACAACACCAATCAAAACAGTGTGTAGTACATTAAGGTACTGGTGTCAAAGTACTTTTTTTACGGCCATTGTACGGCATGGCCAAAGAGGTGACGCGTGCCACATCCTGACTCGCTCTAAAATTCTTCGTAGATGTCGCAAGCAAATGAGATCTTGCAACGTGTGCCTTGGTGTGGTGGCGATCGAAAACCGCCAAAAAGTCCGCTCCGTGATATCGGCTCATATCGTGGCCGTCCGATTAGAACCGGCTTTTAACCTTGTCCACCGAAACAAATGTGCGATATATTTGTTTCGTTCGGTACTTTAATGCGTACTATACAAAACCAATTCTATGTTCTACTAATCCGTTCATTCTGTTAAATGAAATTCCAAACTTGTATGTGTTTAAGTAGTTATTGTACCCTATATATCTTGACTCCGGTCATAGACTATTGTTGAAATAAAAGGCATTTTCTAGGTTAGTTAAAAGATTTAAATAAGAGCACGAAAAAGCAGAGGCAGCCTCCTTCTCGCTTCTCTCTCTAGCCCCCATACTTGTCGTAGTCACTGAAGGCTGGAGAGGACGCTAGAGCCATGGCTGCCTATGCTCCTTCTAGAGTCAGAAGGCAGATGCTCGGTAAACTTACCAAAAGGATTGACGGACCCAGGATTTGATCCTGGTACCTACCATCCGTCAAAGTAGCCGTTAGTTTTACCCTGTAGTCTAAGTCCAGTGCTGAAGTATATAGGGTACGATAGCAACTTAAAGATGACGAAAAAGAGAAGTTTGATTTACTGACAAACGGACCACAATCACACAGACACAATTAAAATAGAATTACACCGGAAAAATACTACTTGTATTTTTAACGACTATAAATTAAGGCCGACATTAATCTAACGACGGAGAAAGAAGCCGGCATCGCGGAATGGTCGATTTGGCGGTTTTCGGTCATAACCACAACGGGTGACACGTGGCAGCATGACATTGGATGACGGCATCTCCGGGACATATAATGGCGAACCCGGATATGGCAGGCGTCGTCTTTCTGGCCATATCGTACAATGGCCGTACAGAAAGTACTTCAGACCAAGTACCTTTTTGTACTGTACACTTAATTGATTGGTTCTGTACATCAGTAAGAGAGGATTTAGAGAGGGGTTTAGGACTTAGAAAATTAGAGGTAGCCGCCTCTCTCTCAGAGAGCTTTTGTATAAAAGGGTCATCTTTGACCGTTGATAATTAACTACTCAGGGGAGCAAATTCAAGGATCCTTTTTGTTGCAGACTCAGGGGAGTCATTCCTTCCAAAGGTTGCAGTCAGGTTAGTCTGTATTCAGTCAGGGTGTCAGTAATATTCAGACAAAGCTTAAAGAACTGAGGTTATACTAGAGGCTTCTAGCAAGCTGCCTACTATGAGTACCTATGGAGGTCTCAGAGTTGCAGGTTATGGGCCCACCCTCTAGGGTGCCCATATTCAATGGGACTGGGTTCATCCATTGGGAGAGTATGATGATGGGAGCCCTATGTGAGAAAAGATTTTGGGGAATAGTGAGTGGGCGAGTGAAGCGCCCATCTGGTCCTGTTATTCCTCCAAGGTTTGGAGGAAGTAGATTTGGTAAGAAACCAGATCCACCGTCATCAGAGGAATCAGAAGACGGAGAAAGCATCGTGATGGAAAAAGAGAAAGAAAAAGAGAAATCCACACCTATAGCAACCGGATCTGCTTTCATGTCTCCTATTCCGAGGAATGAGGAGAATGATATCGACACCTGGGACTACAACAACATGGTAGCCAAGCATTTTATCCTCCGTCATCTCACACAAGGACTCGTTGGTCCTCATTTACAGGTGGAAAGGGCATCCGGTCTGTGGGATGCGCTTATAGAGATGTACCGTAGCTGTACTATTCAGGAACAGAAGCTAGCAGACCAAAGGATCGATGGATACTTTCACAAAGGAGAGAAAATGCTCGATTTCTGCAATGAGCTGGCTATACTTTTCATGGAGTTAGAGTGTGCCGGAAAAGTAGAAACCGAGAAGGCAAAGGTACATTGCTTACTCATGAAACTACCCGATGAGTATGAGAACATTGTAAACCGGGTACAGGATCTACCAAAATCCAGGTGGGTATGGAATTCAGTAGTTGGTATGATTCTCGTCCGAGAGAATACAATCGAAATCCGAAGGGGAGTTAAGAATGGACAAGCCTTGGCGGCTGGAGCAAGTTGGAGAAACAAAGATTCACGGAAACCCCTTGGAAGTCATGGAGGGGAAGACCTGAAAAATCAATCCGATGAATCCGGAACGAGGGGACCAAAGGGGCTTTGTCACTTTTGTAAGAAACCCGGGCATTACATGGCAGAATGCACCAAACTGACCGAGCTTCGGATAAAGGAGGGGCAGACCGGGGGTCAAACACGAGGGAAGAAAAAGGCACTTGTCACACAGGTACTCGAGGAGGAATCCGATGAGGAGGACGACGAACTTCTTTTGGATGAGGAGTTGGAGGCAAAAACAGAAGTCAAAATTCCACGAAAGCAGAAATGTGCTTTCGGTGGACTGAAAGGTGAAGGAGGCTGGATTGTGGATTCAGGTGCATCTATGCACATGTGCAAAGATAAGCATCTGTTTACTAAGCTGAGAAAGATCCCTACAGTAGAGATTGAATATGGGGATGGGAGGGTAGTGACCACTACTTATGTAGGATCGGTAGATCTGAAAGTCGTAGTGGAGGGAAAAACCTCAATAGTTACGTTCTCCGATGTATTGTTTATTCCGGAGTTAAACAAGAATCTTATCTCTACGTCTGTATTAGATGATAAAGGATTTGAAACTAGCACCAGAAAAGGAGTCTTTACAGCTAGCTTTGAGGAAGATGTGTATTTCACTGCTGAGAAAGGTAGCCAAGGAATGTTCAGGCTTGCTTTAAGTAATGAAAAACTCAAACTTTACTATGCTGGTGTCAATGATATTATGTTGTGGCATAAGAGACTTGGGCATGTGAATCTAGAAAAGTTAAGAGAAATGAAAAAGTTGGGAGTAGTTGAAGGAATACGCTTTGGGGAAAATGATAATGTGAGTGATTGCAGTGGGTGTGCTCAAGGTAAAGCACACAGATTACCATTCCCAAAGGAAGCAACTTATAAAGGAGAAAAAGTTCTTGATTTGGTACACACGGACATTTGGGGACCGGCGAGAGCGCCATCACCCGGAGGCAAAAGATTTATGCTAACCATTACTGATGATTGGTCCCGGTACTCCCGAGTATACTTTCTGAAAAATAAATCAGAAACTCCGGAGTATTTCAAACAATATAAGGCATGGGTCGAGAAACTTCACGAGACCTCAATAAAGAGAGTAAGAAGTGACAATGGAGGAGAATATACCTCCAATCAGTTTGAAGAGTTCTTAAGGGAGGATGGTGTTCAACATCAAAAGACAATTCCAGAAAACCCGGAACAGAATGGTGTTGCCGAGAGATTGAATAGGACACTAAATGATAGTGCACGGAGTATTTTGTCAGATAAAACGATAGGAAAAAGATTTTGGGTAGAAGCTATGAATCGTGCAAATTATTTGAAAAACAGAGTTCTAACTTGGGCGGTGAAAGGCCAAACTCCATATGAGAAATGGACCGGCTGAAAACCAGATCTATCTCATTTAAAGGTTTTTTCGGTAGTAAAGTCTTCAGTTTAGATACAGATAAATCAAACTGGAAACTAGATCCTAAAGGGAAACCATGATACTTGCTAGGATATGATGAGGATGTAAAAGGGTATAGAGTATATGATCTAAAGAGAGAAGATATAATATTAGTTAAACATCTGGTAGCTATGGATGAAGGGAAGTCGGTAGATCTCTATAAATCCTCAAAACTAGTCAGAATCAGAGTTGAGTCAGACAATTCTGATGACTTTCATCTCCCTAACTATCCGGGTTTTCAAGAAGATGATACTCGTGCAGGTTCAGATGATATCGTTGCAGATTCAAAACAGACAGAGAAACACTTGAACTTGGAAACCCCAATGACACAAGCAGAAGACGTGGTGGAAACGGATATGGATTCGAGGGACAGAGGAGAAGCCGTGGTGAATCGAAAGAATCCACGAGAACCATCTATTCCAGCCGCAGATTTTGAGGGAGGGAGAAGAAGCAGCAAAAGGCTTCAAGAGAAACAAGTTAATAAAAAGGTAACTAAACTATCTCACCCGGATGAACCTCAAACATATGAAGAGGCAATGAACTGTCCGGAAAGAAACCGGTGGAAGACAACCATCAATGAAGAGATGACTTCAATCATGGCGGTTGATGCATGGGAGCTGGTGGACTGTCCACCCGATAGAAAACCAATTGGATGTATGTGGGTTTTCAACTAAAACTGAATCCGGACAATACAATTGAGCGGTATAAGGCTCGGTTAGTGGCGAAAGGTTTTACTCAGAAAGAGGGAATAGACTACGAAAAAACCTTCGCTCCGGTCGTCAGATTTCCCTCGGTCCGAATACTTTTCAGTCTGGAAGCTGTAGAAGACATGGAAGTCCACCAGATGGACATAAATACAGCGTTTCTACATGGAGAACTGTTGTTCTACAACCACCGGTGCAGGTGGAGGAGCAGCAGTAGTAGTAGAAGTAGACATGATACACTCTCAGAAGCTATCAAGAGTCCTACCAACCAGCTGTTCTTAAGTGCTCACCAATTTTTATACAAGTATCCAAACCTCACAAAACTCTATCAAAATATAGAGTAGCATAAACAATGACAACTCCCAAAGTTTCAGCACAATTGACCCGACAACACTCAAGATATAATACTCAGAAGTTTCCCAAAAACTGTATGCAGTTTTACTACTTGGAAGTCTGGATACATAAAAATGATGTAAGTCCTAAGTCTTATACTTTCGTTGTTCTACCGTCGATAACAGTGTACCTGAGAGGTACGTCCAAAATCAACCCACCTACTAAGATCTACGTGTCCTTGATCGTGCCAACCCAATCTATCATTGTACAGTCAATATTACTCAGAATCTAGATTAAGTGTTTGAACAAATACTTGTCGGCTAAGTCACTTGTGATACTCTTATGAATCTCGTCCGTTGACTAGATTCATATCAATCGCAACTGCGTTGTCCCGTACCGGATCACATTTACATCACCCGCGGCTGCGCTGTCCTACACCGAATCATATCCAAGATAGTAGCAGCTGCGTTGTCCGTACGGATCTTATCGAAAGTAACCGCAGCTGCGTTTGTCCTGTCTGTGTCGCAGCTTCGCTGCTGCGCTGCTCTGCTGCTGCGCTGCTGCGCAGCTCTGCTGTATAGCAGCTGCGCTGCTCTTCCGTATAGCAGCTGCGCTGCTGCGCTGCTCTGAGACTGAAAGCTTTCCAAAAAGACAACACTCCCCTAAAGCTTTAGAATCAGTATACCAGCGCAGCTGCGGTGATAAACTAGCGCAGTATCGCAGCATAGCAGTATAGCAATTAGCTATTCACTTAATCCCACTGCTTCCCTACAATACTTCAGCTTAGGAGCAGGAAGAGCTTTAGTGAGCATATCAGCAATCATTTTTGCATCTGGTAAGTAACATAATTTAATCACTTAGAGAACACTTTTTCTCTTACAAAGTGTAATCGTACATCCATGTGCTTGCTTTTGAAGTGATGACTTGGGTTAGAAGCAATGGCAATGGCAGCCTGGTTATCACACCAGATCACTTGAGGACCAACTTGCATGTATCCTAGTTCTTGTAATATGAATTTTACCCATAAGAGTTTTTTAAGGGCCGAGCTTGCAGCCATATACTCTGACTCCATTGTCTACTGTGCTTTAACCTTTTGAAGTTTGCGGCTCCGGCAGCAAGTACCGTTCCCAATTTGTAGAACGAATCCCGTGGTGGATTTTCGGCTTGGCATGTCGCCATAGCTTGCATCACTCCATGTATGTAGCTTGACTTCTCCTCCGCCTAGAGTGAGTTTGAGATCTTTAGTTCCGGCCAAATATCTTAAGACTCTCCTTGCAGCATCAAGATCAGATTTTCTCGGATTTTTTAGACTCCTACTACCTCGATTGCTGCAGCAATGTCAGGACATGTACAGTTCATGAAATATATTAAGCTTCCCACTATCTGTCTATAAGGTATTATTGTTATAGGATCATTCTCCCCTGACTCTAAATACTCGCTAACAATGACACCTGGTTCTGTCTCTTCTCCCTCTAACTTCTGCCGAAACTCTATTGGAGTTAAACATTCTTTTGCCCCCCGCATTCCGTACTCATCTAACATGTTTCCAATAGCCTCTTTTTGAGTCAATATTATTATTTTCTTATTTCTGTCCCTTTCTACCTGGATACCCAAAATATATTTTGCCTCACCGAGGTCTTTCATCTCGAACCGTGAGTTTAGAGCATTTTTTATTTTGTTAATTTCAGCCATTGATTTGCTAATTAATAGCAAATCATCTACATATACTGCTATATACACTATCACATTTTCACCCTTGAGAACGTAGACAGAGTGATCAGAACTTATCATTTGAAATCCTAGTCTAGTCAAGAATTCATCAAGCTTTATATTCCACCGTCTGGGGGCCTGTTTTAGGCCGTACAAAGATTTTAGCAACTTGCATACTAAGTGCTCTTTTCCTGGTTCCACATACTTTTCAGGCTGCTGCATGTAAATGGTCTCTTCTAGTTTTCCATGCAAAAGGCCGTTTTTACATCCATCTGATGAATTTCCATATCTTCTATAGCAGCTAGGGACATCAAGATTCTAACCGTTGGAAATCTTACAACCGAAGAAAATGTTTCTTCAAAATCGATTCCTTCCTTTTGATTGTACCCTTTGGCCACAAGTCTGGCCTTATAGCGTTCAATGGTGTTATCGGGATTTAACTTCACCTTGAATACCCATTTGCTGCCGATCGCTTTTCGGTCCAGAGGAAGGTCCACAAGCTCCCATGTTTGAGCCTCCATGATCGACTTCATTTCGTCGTTTGCCGCCTCAATCCAGTGATTCCGCTCTGGTGATGAGAGGCCTCTTGGATGGTCAAGGGCTCCCCTGAGACTGCCGAGTAGGCAAAGTGAGAGCTTGCTTGCAGGCGGCTGCTTGATCTTCTTCCCCCCGGAAATTCTGAGGCTGAGATCGTCGGATGCCGCGCATTGCGCTGATTGCGCTGATTGCGCTGGTTGCGATCCGTGTCTTGCTGATTGCGCTGGTTGCGATCCGTGTGTTCGTGATTGCGCTGGTTGCGATCCGTGTGTATTGACTGCTCTTGGTCCGTCTGGACCCGAAGTTGGTGAGGAAGTTGGAGAGAGTCTGATTCCGGAGTCATTACCAGAGTTTGTGGAATCTGCGGGACAATTTCCTGCATGCAATCTAAGATGACATACTCCTGTACTTTTTGTTGCTTTTGCTGCTCTGTCATTTGAAATAAATCTATGGAGTCTAGTTCATCCTTAACAATGATGTTTCTAGCTACAACTATTTTCTGCCTTTGAAACACAAAGACTCTATAACCTTTCGAGTGATCATCATATCCTAACAGAATACCCGGTAATCCCTTCGGTTCCATTTTCCATCTATTTTTAGACGTATCCAATATAAAGCATTGACTACCAAATACCTTGAAAT
The DNA here is from genome assembly GCA_037447655.1 of Zygnema cylindricum. NCBI lineage: Eukaryota > Viridiplantae > Streptophyta > Zygnematophyceae > Zygnematales > Zygnemataceae > Zygnema > Zygnema cylindricum. The sequence goes on along the minus strand of JBBHKE010002584.1, from coordinate 37,992 downwards.
GGCTAACATCTGGTTTGCTACCTGTCCAGATTTCGTAAGGAGTTGTTTCTATCGATCTTGATCCTATCCTATTTTTAATATAAACTGCACAATTTAGAGCCTCAGTCCAGAATTTCGGATCCACATTTTTATCTGCGAGCATAGATCTAGAGCTTTCCGTGAGAGTTCTAATCAGCCTTTCCGACACCCCATTTTGTTCCGGTGAATATGGAACAGTCAATAGATGACTAATGCCTTCCTCGAGTAAAAAGGTTTCAAAATCTTTCGATGTATATTCACCACCATTGTCCGATCTCAGCTGTAAAATAGATGTATTATGAAATTTTTCATCCCATGCTTTATAGTGTTTGAAGTGACCAAACACTTCACTCTTCTCCTTCATGAAGTAAACTTTTGTAAACCTTGAGAAATCATCTGTGAAGGTGACCATATATTTCATCCTTCCGGCAGATGGAACTTTCGCCGGACCAAAGACATCCGAATGAATTTGTTGTAAAAGTTTCGTTGACCGATGCTCAGACTCCTTAAGAAATGGCAATCTGTGGATTTTGCCTAAAGCGCAACCATCGCAAGTTTTGACCGGCCCATCTGTGATTGATACGCCCTCTATTTTTCCAGCAATGACCATTTTCCTCACACTATCATAGTTAACATGGCCTAATCTTTTATGCCACAACTCATCTGAGTGCAAAACACTGGAGTACAAAACATCATTCTCCTTGGTATTAGCCATATCCATGCGATACATCTTGCTACTATCTCTAGTACTTGTTACCGCAACCTTGCCATTTTTGCTAACAACCTGCCGACCATTTTTCAAATTAACCTCAAAGCCTTTGCTCTCTACCAACGACGTAGAAAACAGATTTTTCTTAAAGTCAGGCACAATAAGACATTGTGAAAAGTCCTTTCAATTTCTTTTCCATCCACATCAACTAGCAAGGACACATCACCCATTGCACGAGTTTGGACACTCATTCCACAAGCATAATAAATATTTTTCTCCGGCGTTGCTTTCAAATTTTTGAAGATGGCCTTGTTCCAACACATATGCGTTGACGCTCCTGTATCCATAATCCATCCAGGGTCCTTTGCGCCTTCCATTGTTGCCGCCATAGCGAATAGCTCCGTGTCGTCCTCCTCAGAAAATGTCAGAGTTTTGTCTTGGAGTGATGAAGAAGCTGAAATCAGTGCATTTCCACGAGGTGTAGGCCTCGTGAAGCTTTTGTAAAACTGACTTTGTTGCCATCCCGGCCTGTATAAACCGGAATCGTTAGCTTGTTTAAGTTTAGAACAGAATTTGTATCCATGACCTCTCTCACTACAATAAAAACATGCATTGTTTGATTGTCTATTTCCCCCCAGATTAAACTGTCTGAATTGGGTAAACTAATTACGTTGCTGATTAAATTGACTTTTCTTTCCAAATTCTGAATTAAAAGCCTCTACTTGCTCAACATTGAGGATGTTAGATGTAGCTTCCTCTTCTAATAAAATATTGATCGCTAACTGTAAAGTCCAGCTAGCTTTATCTTTCTGTTTGAGCATGTCAACAGCTCCTTTCATAATACAAGGGAGACCCCGCATGAGCAATACTGCTTGTTGAAACTGAGGAAACACCCCACCGGCACAAGCATGTGCATCTACAAGAATACGAAATTTGTTAGAATATTCAGCCATTGTACCGCCAGTGTACTTATAGTCCGAAATTTTTCCTGCCAATAGAAGTTCTTCCTGAACATTAGCTTTTTCATAATCACTTTTAATGGATTTCCAGATATCAATTGCTTTTTTCATTTTTATCCGAGACATAGCTAAGTCCTCAGATATACAAAATTTCAAAATAGAACGAGCCTGCGTATTTTTCTTAGACCATGACGGATCAGATTCATCCAAAGAACCATCCAATATATCCAAAAGATTGACATTTTCAAAATGTGTCTCCACCATATCTGCCCAGTAAACATACTTATCCCCGGAAAAGATAGGAATTCTTGATGACAGGCCCATAACCTATTAATCTACAACCACCGGTGCAGGTGGAGGAGCAGCAGTAGTAGTAGAAGTAGACATGATACACTCTCAGAAGCTATCAAGAATCCTACCAAACAGCTGTTCTTAAGTGCTCACCAATTCTTATACAAGCATCCAAACCTCACAAAACTCTATCAGAATATAGAGTAGCATAAACAATGACAACTCCCAGAGTTTCAGCACAATTGACCCAACAACACTCAAGATATAATACTCAGAAGTTTCCCAAAAACTAACTGCAGTTTTACTACTTGGAAGTCTGGATACATAAAAATGCTCTAAGTCCTAAGTCTTATACTTTCGGTGTTCTACCGCCGATAACAGTGTACCTGAGAGGTACGTCCAAAATCAACCCACCTGATGAGATCTACGTGTCCTTGATCGTGCCAACCCAATCTATCATCGTACAGTCAATATTACTCAGAATCTATATTAACTGATTGTACAAATACTTGTCGGCTAAGTCACTTGTGACACTCTTATGAATCTCGTCCGTTGACTAGATTCATATCAATCGCAACTGTGTTGTCCCGTACCGGATCACATTTACATCACCCGCGGCTGCGGTGTCCTGTACCGAATCATATCCAAGATAGTAGCAGCTGCGTTGTCCGTACGGATCTTATCAAAAGTAACCGCAGTTGTGTTTCTCCTGTCTATGTCGCAGCTTCGCTGCTGCGCTGCTCTGCTGCTGCGCAGCTCTGCTGCTGCGCAGCTCTGCTGTATAGCAGCAACGGTGCTCTTCCGTATAGCAGCTGCGCTGCTGTCTGTATAGTTGCTGCGCTGCTGCGCTGCTCTGAGACTGAAAGCTTTCCAAAAAGACAACAAGAACTAGAGGAGGAGATCTTCATGTGACAACCGGAAGGATTCGTGGAACAAGGAGAGATAAGTAAGGTATGCCGCCTAATCAAATCTCTCTATGGTTTGAAACAGGCGCCCAGACAGTGGAACAAGAAACTTGATGAGTTCCTTACCAGTCTGGGATACTTTCACATCAGTTCAGACCATTCAATTTATGTTTTTGAAGATGAGGAAGGTGTCATCTTTATTGCAATTTACGTTGATGATCTTCTTGTTCTAAGTAAGTCATTAAAGAAAATTAACAAAGTAAAAACAGATCTAAAGGGAAGATTCGAAATGAAAGATATGGGGGAGGCTAGATATATTTTGGGAATACAAGTAGAGAGAAATAGGAAAAAGAGGATAATTAGACTAACTCAGAAAGAGGCAATTGGAAACATGCAGGAAAAATTTCAGATTAACAAAGCCAACAATTGCACGACTCCCATGGATCTAAAGAAGGGAAGTGAGGGGAGTGAGGAAGGAGACATCCTAATTCTAGATGATGAACTAGGTCCAGAAGAGAAGAAGTTTATACAGACTATTCCATACAGATAGGTAGTGGGCAGTCTGATATATTTTATGAATTGTACCAGACCAGATTTGGCAGCAGGTGTAGGAGTGCTAAGTAGGAGTCTGAATGCTCCTACCAAAAGGGATTGGGAAGCAGCAAAAGGGTCCTCAGATATCTCATAGGAAACTAGGGATCTATGGCTGCATCTATATGGGGAAAACACTGACATCACCACTTGGAGTGATGCCAGCTATATGAAATTCTATGGGCTCCATTGCTACACAGAATTCGCAGGTCCAAAGGAAGCTAATCTAGATGGTGTCGACTTCAAGTTGATTAAAAACCCAAATGATTGACCCCTTGACAATCAAAAACCCATTAAAGCTTCACCCCTGTGAGTGAGACTTTCTGTGTGCTCAGTTCCACCACAGAATGCAAAGTTAGAATATGAGATTTGGACACATTCCCCCACTTTGACTTTCCCTTAGAAATGCAGCCACCCAGACAGGCAATAACTCTGACCGACTACACCCATGTGTAGCTTGGACTCCCTTGAGTCCGCAGCAACAAGAATCACTGAATTTGGTCAACTGAATTGATAGTTATGGCTGGCCAAAGTTTGCCATTTATACAAGGTGCTCTCTGGGAGAGGCAGCTACCTACCAGAAATATTCTAAGTCATAAACCCCTCTGTAAACCCTCTAGTTCTGAGGTACGGACCAATCAAATTACTGTATATTACATAAAGGTACAAGTGCCGGTGTACCTTTTGTACGTCCATCGTACGACATGGCTAAAAACTTAACACGTGTCCTATCTGGATTCGCTCTTATAATCCCCAGAATTCCTGCTTCCAAATCTTATCCCTCCACGTGGCGCCAGGTCATGCCACGTCACAAAAACGGTACTGTAGAGAAAGTACAGGCGCCGAAGTACTTTCCGTACGGACATTGTACGATGATGTCATAGTGTGACATTTGTCACATCTAGATTTGTTATGTTCCTTTCCGGAGATTCCGCAACCTGTACAATGTCGCCACGTGTCATTCAGAGTGGTGACGTCCGCAAACGCCAAAAAACCTGTTCCGCGATCTCGGCATTTATCGCGGCCGTCAGATTTAAACCGGCATTCAATTTTAGCCGTCGAAAATTGGTGCGCGGTATTTGTTTCGATAGCGAAACAAATGCGCGGTATCCGTTCCGTCCCCGTACCGTACTCCGTACTAAATTAAACTGTCTCTATGTACTAAATATCGTAACCCAGTTAAATGGAAAATCCTACCTATAACTAATTAAATATTTATCAAACCCTCCATTTATTAGCACTAGTCCTAGACTAAATAGACAAAGCTAACGGCTAGTGGACGTTTGACGGACGGTAGGTACCAAGATCAATACCTGGGTCTGTCAAATACCTTTTTGGTAAACATACCTATTATCTATTCTTGTCTCTCTGGAAAGCTTAGGCAACCATGGCTCTAGCTCCCTCTCCAGCCTTCAGTGACTACGACAAGTGTGGGGGCTTGGAGAAGGGAGTCAGAGGCAGACTGCCTCTACTCTTTTCTATCTAATAAAGACCTAGAACATACCCAAATATCAACACTATAGGGATGCTCCGATGAGAAGATGTACATCTGGATATGTGTTGTATGTGGGGAATGGTGCTTGTTGCTGGAGCAGTATGCAACAAAAGGTCATTGCTCAGTCTACCATGGAGGCAGAGTATATGGCATCTTGCTCTGCTGTGAAGGAATTGATGTGGGTTAAATCCTTGCTTGGTGAATTGGGGCATCTTAAGAGTGGAATTCAGAAAATATTATGTGATAATCAAGCAGCAACTGCAATTGCTGCTAATCCCAAACATCATTTTAAAGCAAAACACATGGACATCAGACTAAGCTTTGTTAGGGAAAAGGTAGAGAACAAAATAAAAAGTCTAGAATACATACCAGACAATGAGATGGTGGCAGACATGATGACCAAGCCGGTACCTTCTCCTAAATTAATTTTCTGCAGAGAGAGATGTGGACTTAAAATCAAAAGTGACTAGAAAATAAGGGGAGTGTTGAAATAAAATGTATTTTCTAGGTTAGTTAAAAGATTTAAATAAGAGCAGGAAAAGGCAAAGGCAGCTTGCTTCTTGCTTCTCTCTCTAGCCCCCATACTCGTCGTAGTCATTGAAGGCTGGAGAGGAAGCTAGAGCCATGGCTGCCTATGCTCCTTCTAGAGTCAGAAGGCAGATCCTTGGTAAACTTACCAAAAGGATTGACGGACCCAGGATTTGATCCTGGTACCTACCATCCGTCAAAGTAGCCGTTAGTCTTACCGTGTAGTCTAATACCAGTGCTGAAGTATATAGGGTACGATAGCTACTTAAAGATGATGAAAAAGAGAAGTTTGATTTACTGACAAACGGACCACAATCACACAAACACAATTAAAATAGAATTACACCGGAAATATACTACTTGTATTTTTAACGGCTATAAATTAAGGCCGACATTAATCTAACGACGGAGAAAGAAGCCGGCATCGCGGAATGGTCGATTAGGTGGTTTTCGATCATAACCACAACGGGTGACACGTGGCAGCATGACATTGGATGACGGCATCTCCGGGACATATTATGGCGAACCCGAATATGGCAGGCGTCGTCTTTCTGGCCATATCGTACAATGGCCGTACAGAAAGTACTTCGGACCAACTACCTTTCTGTACTGTACACTCAATTGATTGGTTCCGTACATCAGTAGGAGAGGGTTTAGAGAGGGGTTTAAGGACTTAGAAAATTAGAGGTAGCCGCCTCTCTCTAAGAGAGCTTATGTATAAAAGGGTCATCTTTGACCATTGATAATTAACTGCTCAGGGGAGCAAATTCAAGGATTCTTTTTGTGGCAGACTCAAGGGAGTCAGCCCTTCAAAGAGGTTCAGTCTGGTCAGTCTGTATTCTGTCAGGGTGTCAGCAATATTGAGACAAAACTTAAAGAACTGAGGTTATCCTAGAGGCTTCTAGCAAGCTGCCTACTCTGAGTACCTATGGAGGTCTCAGAGTTGCAATTATAAGACAAAGCTAACGGCTACTTTGACGGACTGGAGGTACTACGATCAAATCTTTGGTCCGTCAATCTTTTTGGTAAATCTACTAAGGGTCCGTTGTCTGTCTCTCTAAGGATCTTTGGTAGCCATGGCTCAAGCTCCCTTTCTAGCATTCAGTGACAACGGCAAGTGTGGGGGCTTGAGAGAGGAGTTAGAGGCAGTCTACCTTTGCTATTTTCATGTCTTTATTTTGCAATTATTAAACCTAAAAAAAACCAAAAGAAAACATTAATTTTTACACTCCTCTTATTTTCTAGTCACATTTAGATTTAAGACAACACTTCTTCTTGCTGAAAATTAATTTAGGAGAAGGTATTGGTTTGGTCATCATATCTGCAACTCTCACTATTTGGTGTATAGTCTAAACTGGTTATCTTGTTTTTTACTTTTTCTCTAACAACCTAAGGCTGATATTTATATGTTTAGCCTTAAAATGGTGTTTAGGATTGGCACCAATGCCAATGGCCACTTGATAATCACAAAAAAAAATTATGCACACCACTCAAAATATCACCAAGTTCACCCAACAAAGATTTCACCCACATCAACTCTTTTACAGCAGAGCAAGAGGCCATATACCCAACCTCCATGGTGGATTCAGCAATAATCTTTTGTTGTTTGCTACTCCAACAACAAGCCCTATCACCCACCTATAATATATATCCATAAGTACATCTCCTTATTAGAGCATCCCTATAATTGGCATCATTCCAAGTAGTGATGTTAGTATTTTCCCCACCCAAATGCAACCAAAACTCCTTAGTCCCTATCAGATATCTAAAGACTCTCTTAGTTGCCTCCGAATCTCTCTTTGTGGGAGCATTCAGACTTCCACTCAGCACTTCACAGCTGCAGCTAAATTCGGCTGGCTACAGTTCATAAAATAGATTATGCTGCCCACTACTTTTCTGTAGGGAATCGTCAGCATAAACTTTTGTTCTTCAGGACCTAGTTCATCACCTAAGATTATGACACCTTCTTCCACACTCCCCTCACTTCCCTTCTTTAACTCCATTGGAGTTCTAGAACTATTGGCCTTATCCATCTGAAACTTTTCCAACATGTTCCCAATGGCCTCCTTTAGGGTTAATCTAATTATTTTCTTTTCTCTGACTCTCTCTACTTGAATTCCCAACACATATTTTGCCTCTCGCATATTTTTCATCTCAAACCTTCTTTTTAGATCCGTTTTCGGTTTGTCAATTTTATTCATTGATTTAGTTAAAACAAACAAATCGCCGATATAAATTGCAATAAAACTAACACCTTCCTCATCCTCAAATATATAGATTGAGTGATCTTAACTGATTAGGATATATCCAAAACCGGTAAAAAACTCGTCCAACATTGTGTTCCACCGCCAAGACGCCTGTTTGAAATCATAAAGGGATTTGATCAGCCGGCGTACCTTACTCTCCTCTGCTTGTTCCACAAATCCTTCGGGTTGTCGTATGAAGATCTCTTTTTCTAATTTTCTATATAGGAAGGTTGTCTTGATGTCCATCAGGTGCACCTCCATGTCTTCCGCCGCTGCCAGATTGAGAAGTATCCGGACGGAGGGAAATTTGACGAGCGGGGCAAAGGTTTCCTCGTAGTAAATTTCCTCTTTATGGGTAAATCCTTTAGCCACTAATCGGGCCTTATAACGCTCGATGGTGTTATCCAAGTTTAGTTTAAGTTTAAACACCCACTTACAACCAACTGGTTTTTGTTGTTCTACAACCACCGGTGCAGGTGGAGGAGCATGTTGTTCTACAACCACCGGTGCAGGTAGAGGAGCAGCAGTAGTAGTAGAAGTAGACATGATACACTCTCAGAAGCTATCAAGAATCCTACCAAACAGCTGTTCTTAAGTGCTCACCAATTCTTATACAAGCATCCAAATCTCACAAAACTCTATACGAGGAGGTGGACGTGGCCACCAACATCTTGTTGTTTTTGGTCAACCAACATTCACCCACAAATTTGAATTTGATTTGAACCTATTGTGGTAGCTCGCAATATTCCGGGCCAATCACCGATTTCCTAAATGGGTATTTCTCCTTTAAATGATGCTCCTTTGGAAACGGGGCGAGCAGTTTAAAGGGAGGCAGGCC
>JBBHKE010002584.1:0-29402 GCA_037447655.1 Zygnema cylindricum | reverse complement strand
ACGACATTTGTCACATCCCGGTTCTATGTGCTCCATTGCCACACAGAATTTGCAGATCAAAAAAAGCTAATCTAGATAGTGCCGACTCCAAGTTTATATAAACCGAAATGATTGACCCCTTCAGAATCAGAACCCCATTAAAGCTTCACTCCTGTGAAGTAAGACTTTCTTTGTGCTCACTTTCACCACAGAATGCAAAGTAGGAATATGAGTTTTGGATAACATTCCCACCTTTGACTTTCCCTTAGAAATGCAACCACTCTTATAGGCAAACACTCTGACCGACTAAACCCTTCTGTAGCTTCAACTCCCGTAAGTCCGCAGCAAAAAGAATCAATGAATTTGGTCAACTGAGTTGATTCATAAGGCGTGCCAAAGTTTGCCTTTTTATACAAGATGCTCTTTGGGAGAGGTGGCTACCTACCCAAAATATTCTAAGTCCTAAACCCCTTTCTAAACCCCCTAGTACTGAGGTACTTGTTGAAATTAAAGGTATTTCCTAGGTTCTTTAAATGATTTAAATAGGAGCAGGAAAAGCAGAGACAACCTGCTTCTAACTTCTCTCTCTAGCCCCCATACTTGTCGTAGTCACTGAAGGCTGGAGAGGAAGCTAGAGCCATGGCTGCCTATGCTCCTTCTAAAGTCAGAAGGCAGATCCTTGGCAAACTTACCAAAAGGATTGACGGACCCAGGATTTGATCCTGGTACCTACCATCTGTCAAAGTAGCCGTTAGTCTTGCCTTGTAGTATAAGACCAATGCTGAATTATATAGGGTACGATAACTACTTAAAGATGACGAAATAGAGAAGTTCGATTTACTGACAAACTGACCACAATCACACAGACACAGTTAAAATAGAATTACACCGGAAATGTAGTACTTGTATTTTAAACGGCTATAAATTAAGGCCGACATCAATCTAACGAAGGAGAAAGAAGCCAGCATCGCGGAATGGTTAATTTGGCGGTTTGCGGTCATAACCACAACAGGTGACATGTGGCAACATGACATTGGATAACGCCATCTCCAGGACACACTTTGGCGGACCCGGATATGGCAGGCGTCGTCTTTCTGGCCATGTCGTACAATGGCCGTACAAAAAGTACTTCGGACGAAGTACCTTTCTATACTGTACACTCAATTGATTGGCTTTGTACATCAGTAGGAGGGGGTTTAGAGAGGGGATTAGGACTTAGAAAATTAGAGGTAGCCGCCTCTCTCTTAGAGAGCTCTTCTATAAAAGGGTCATCTTCGACCATTGATAATTAACTGCTCAGGGGAGCAAATTCAAGGATTCTTTTGGGGCAGACTCAAGGGAGTCAACCCTTCCAAGGGGTGCAGTTTGGTCAGTCTGTATTCTGTCAGGGTGTTAGCAATATTCAGTTAAAGCTTAAAGAACTGAGGTTATCCTATAGGCTTCTAGCAAGCTGCCTACTCTGAGTACCTATGGAGGTCTCAGAGTTGCAAGTTATGGGCCCACCCTCTAGGGTGCCCATATTCAATGGGACTGGGTTCATCTACTGGGAGAGCATGATGATAGGAGCCCTATGTGACAAAAGATTTTGGGGAATAGTGAGTGGGCGAGTGAAGCGCCCATCCGCTCCTGCTATTCCTCCAGGGTTTGGAGGAAGCAGATTTGGTATGAAACTAGATCTACCGTCAGCAGAGGAATCAGAAGACGGAGAAAGCATCGTGATGGAAAAAGGGAAAGAAAAAGAGAAATCCACACCTATACCAACCGGATCTACTTTTATGTCTTTTATTCCGAGGAATGAGGAGAATGATGCCAAGCATTTTGTCCTCCGTCATCTCACACAAGGACTCGCTGGTCCTCATTTGCAGGTGGAAAGGGCATCCGATCTGTGGGATGCGCTTATAGGGATGTACTGTAGCGGTACTATTCAGGAACAGAAGCTAGCAGACCAAAGGATCAATTGATACTTTCACAAAGGAGAGATGATGCTCGATTTCTGCAATGAGCTGGCTATACTCTTCATGGAGTAAGAGTGCCGAAAAAGTGGAAACCGAGAAGGCAAAGGTACACTGCTTACTCATGAAATTACCCGATGAGTATGAGAACATTGTAAACCGGGTACAGGATCTACCGAACTCCAGGTGGATATGGAATTCAGTAGTTGGTATGATTCTCATCCGAGAGAATAGAATCGAAATCCGGAGGGGAGTTAAGAATGGACAAGCCTTGGTGGCTGGAGCAAGTTGGAGAAACAAAGATTCACGGAAACCCCTTGGAAGCCATAGAGGGGGAGACCTGAAAAATCAATCCGATGAATCCGGAACAAGGGGATCAAAGGCGCTTTGTCATTTCTGTAAGAAACCCGGGCATTACATGGCAGAATGAACCAAACTGATTGAGCTTCAGACAAAGGAGGGGCAGACCGAGGGTCAAACACGAGGGAAGAAAAATGCACTTGTCACACAGGTACTCGAGGAGGAATCTTATGAGGAGGACGACAAATTTCTCTTGGATGAGGAGTTGGAGGCAAAAACAGAGGTCGAAATTCCACGAAAGCAGAAATGTGCTTTCGGTGGACTGAAAGGTGAAGGAGGCTGGATTGTGGATTCAGGTGCATCTATGCACATGTGCAAAGATAAGCATCTGTTTACTAAGCTGAGAAAAATCCCTACAGTAGAGATTGAATATGAGGATGGGAGGGTAGTGACCACTACTTTTGTAGGATCGGTAGATCTGAAAGTCGTAGTGGAGGGAAAAACCTCAATAGTTACGTTCTCCGATGTATTGTTTATTCCGGAATTAAACAAAAATCTTATCTCTACGTCTGTAGTAGATGATAAAGGATTTGAAACTAGCACCAGAAAATGAGTCTTTACAGCTAGCTTTGAGGAAGATGTGTATTTCATTGCTAAAAAAGGTAGTCAAGGAATGCTCAGGCTTGCTTTAAGTAATGAAAAACTCAAACTTTACTATGCTGGTATCAATAATATTATGTTGTGGCATAAGAGACTTGGACATGTGAATCTAGAAAAGTTAAAAGAAATGAAAAAATTGGGAGTAGTTGAAGGGATACGCTTTGGGGAAAATGATAATGTGAGAGATTGCAGTGGGTGTGCTCAAGGTAAAGCACACAGATTACCATTCCCAAAGGAAGCAACTTATAAAGGAGAAAAAGTTCTTGATGTGGTACACACAGACATTTGGGGACCGGCGAGAGTGCCATCACCCCGAGGCAAAAGATTTATGCTAACCATTACTGATGATTGCTCCCGGTACTCCCGGGTATACTTTCTGAAAAATAAATCAGAAACTCCGGAGTATTTCAAACAATATAAGGCATGGGTCGAGAAACTTCACGAGACCTCAATAAAGAGTGTAAGAAGTGACAATGGAGGGGAATATACCTCGAATCAGTTTGAGGAGTTCTTAAGGGAGGATGGTGTTCAACATCAAAAGACAGTTCTAGAAAACCCGGAACAGAATGGTGTTGTCGAGAGATTGAATAGGACACTAAATGATAGTGCCCAGAGTATGTTGTCAAATAAAAGGATAGGAAAAAGATTTTGGGCAGAAGCTATGAATTGTGCTAATTATTTGAGAAACATAGTTCTAACTTTGGCGGTGAAAGGCCAAACTCCATATGAGAAATGGACCGGCCGAAAACAAGATCTATCTCACTTAAACGTTTTCGGCAGTAAAGTCTTCAGTTTAGATACAGATAAATCAAATTGGAAACTAGATCCTAAAGGGAAACCTGGATACTTGCTAGGATATGGTGAGGATGTAAAAGGATATAGAGTGTATGATCTAAAGATAGAAGATATAATTATAGTAAAGCATCTGGTAGCTATGTATGAAGGGAAGTCAGTAGATCCCTTTAAATCCTCAAAGTCAGTCAGAATCAGATTTGAGTCAGACAATTCTGATGACGTTCATCTCCCTAACTATCCTGGTTTTCAAGAAGATGACACTCTTGCAGGTTCGGATGATATCCTCGCAGATTCAAAACACACAGAGAAAGACTTGAACTTGGAAACACCAATGACACAAGCGGAAGACGTGGTGGAAACAGATATGGATCCGAGGGACAGGGGAGAAGCCCTGGTGAATCGAAAGAATCCACGAGAACCATCTATTCAAGCCGCAGATTTTGATTGAGGGAGAAGAAGCAGCAAAAGGCTTCAAGAGAAACAAGTTAATAACAAGGTTACTAAACTATCTCACCCGGATGAACCTCAAACATATGAAGAGGCAATGAACTGTCCGAAAAGAAACCGGTGGAAGGAGGCCATCAATGAAGAAACGGCTTCAATCATGGCGGCTGATACATGGGAGCTGGTGGACTGTCCACCCGATATAAAACCAATTGGATGTAAGTGGGTTTTCAAACTAAAACTGAATCCGGACAATAAAATTGAGCGGTATAAGGCTCGGTTAGTGGCGAAAGGTTTTACTCAGAAAGAGGGAATAGACTACGAAGAAACCTTCGCTTCGGTCGTCAGATTTCCCTCGGTCCGAATACTTCTTAGTCTGGCAGCTGTAGAAGACATGGAAGTTCACCAGATCGACATAAAAACAACGTTCCAACATGGAGAACTAGAGGAGGAGATCTTCATGCGACAGCCGGAAGGATTCGTGGAACAAGGAGAAGAAAGTAAGGTATGTCGGCTGATCAAATCTCTCTATGGTTTGAAACAGGCGCCCAGACAGTGGAACAAGAAACTTGATGAGTTCCTTACCAGTCTGGGATACTTTCGCATCAGTTCCAGCCATTCAATTTATGTTTTTGAAGATGAGGAAGGTGTCATTTTCATTGCAATTTACGTTGATGATCTATTTGTTCTAAGTAAGTCATTAAAGAAAATTAACAAACTAAAAACAGATCTAAAGGGAAGATTCGAAATGAAAGATATGGGGGAGGCTAAATATATTTTGGGAATACAAGTAGAGAGAGATAGGAAAAAGAGGATAATTAGACTAACTCAGAAAGAGGCAATTGGAAACATGCTGGAAAAATTTCAGATGAACAAAGCCAACAGTTGCACGACTCCCATAGATCTAAAGAAGGGAAGTGAGGGGAGTGAGGAAGGAGACATCCTAATTCTAGATGATGAACTAGGTCCAGAAGAAAAGAAGTTTATGCAGACCATTCCATACAGACAGGTAGTGGGCAGTCTGATATATTTTATGAATTGTACCATACCAGATTTGGCAGCAACTGTAGGAGTGCTAAGCAGGAGTCTGAATGCTCCTACCAAAAGGGATTGGGAAGCAGCAAAAAGGGTCCTCAGATATCTCATTAGAACTAGGGATCTATGGCTACATCTGGGTGGGGAAAACACTGATACCACCACTTGGAGTGATGCGAGCTATGGGGATGCTCCGATGAGAAGATGTACATCTGGATATGTGTTGTATGTGGGGAATGGTGCTTGTTGCTGTAGCAGTAAGCAGCAAAAGGTCATTGCTCAGTCTACCATGGAGGCAGAGTATATGGCATCTTGCTCTGCTGTGAAGGAATTGATGTGGGTCAAATCCTTGCTTGGTGAATTGGGGCATCTTAAGAGTGGAATTCAAAAAATATTATGTGATAATCAAGCAGCAATTGCAATTGCTGCTAATCCCAAACATCATTTTAAAGCAAAACACATAGACATCAGACTTAGCTTTGTTAGGGAAAAGGTGGAGAACAAAATAATAAGTCTAGAATACAGACCAGACAGTGAGATGGTGGCAGACATGATGACTAAGCCTGTACCTTCTCCTAAATTATTTTTTTGCAGACATAGATGTGGACTTAAAATTAAAAGTGACTAGGAAATAAGGGGAGTGTTGAAATTAAAGGTATTTCCTAGGTTATTTAAATGATTTAAATAGGAGCAGGAAAAAGCAGAGGCAGCCTGCTTCTAACTTCTCTCTCTAGCCCCCATACTTGTCGTAGTCACTGAAGGCTGGAGAGGAAGCTAGAGCCATGGTTGCCTATGCTCCTTCTAAAGTCAGAAGGCAGATCCTTGGCAAACTTACCAAAAGGATTGAAGAACCCAGGATTTGATCCTAGTACCTATCATCCGTCAAAGTAGCCGTTAGTCTTGCCCTGTAGTATAAGACCAATGCTGAAGTATATAGGGTACGATAACTACTTAAAGATGACGAAATAGAGAAGTTTGATTTATTGAAAAACAGACCACAATCACACAGACACAGTTAAAATAGAATTACACCGGAAATGTAGTACTTGTATTTTAAACGACTATAAATTAAGGCCGACATCAATCTAACGACAGAGAAAGAAGCCGACATCGCGGAATGGTTGATTTGGCGGTTTGCGGTCATAACCACAACAGGTGACATGTGGCAACATGACATTGGATAACGACATCTCCGAGACACATTATGGCGATCTCGGATATGGCAGGCGTCGTCTTTCTGGCCATGTCGTACAATGGCTGTACAAAAAGTACTTCAGACCAAGTACCTTTCTGTACTGTACACTCAATTGATTGGCGCCGTACATCAGTAGGAGGGGGTTTAGAGAGGGGATTAGGACCTAGAAAATTAGAGGTAGGCGCCTCTCTCTTAGAGAGCTCTTGTATAAAAGGGTCATCTTCGACCATTGATAATTAACTGCTGAGGGGAGCAAATTCAAGGATTCTTTTTGTGGCAGACTCAGGGGAGTCAGCCCTTCAAAGGGGTGCGGTTTGGTCAGTTTGTATTCTGTCAGGGTGTCAGCAATATTCAGACAAAGCTTAAAGAACTGAGGTTATCATAGAGGCTTCTAGCAAGCTGCCTATTCTGAGTACCTATGGAGGTCTCAGAGTTGCAGTACTGACCAATCACAAGACTGTACCATATAATAAAGTATAGATGTCGGAGTACTTTCTATACGGACAGTGTATGACGTCGCCATAATGTGACATTTGTCACATCCGCATTTGTTGTCTTCTTTTCAGGAGATTCCGTAAACCTGTACGATGTTGCCACGTGTCATCCGGAGTGGCGGAGTCCGCAAACCGCCAAATTGTCCTTTCCGCGATGTCGGCGTTAATCACGGCCGTCCGATTGATATCGGTATTTAATACGGACCGTCGAAACAAATGTCCGTACTATTTGTTTCGTCCGGTACTAATAGTACAATTGTTTCTATGCCCTATAAACCGTAATCTAGTTAAATGGATAAACCTACGTGTACATGTTTAAATACATATCAAACCCAATATATCTTAGCACTAGTCCTAGACTAAACGGACAAAGTTACCGGCTACGGTTGACTTGTTGGACGGCAAGTACCAGGATCAATTCCTGGGTCCGTTAAGTACCTTTTGGTAAATCTACCTAGTTCACCCCTTGTCTTCTCTAGTGAGCTTTAGGCAGCCATAGCTTTACCTCCTTATCGAGCCTTCAATGACTACGACAAGTGTGGGGGCTTGGAGAGGGGAGTCAGAGGCAGACTGCCTCAACTCTTTTCTATCCTAATACAAACCTAGAAAACACTCAAATATCAACACTCCCCTTATTTTCTAGTCTTTTTTCCTTTCAACTCCCACAAACAAATAAACAACACCCCCTCTTTTTTTTTCCTTTTTCATTTTCCTTTTCTTTTCATAAACTTAAGAAAAATACTCTCGTATTTACAACAGTGCATTAGATGAACCGAAATAATAATTTAATCACACATTTTATTTAGCATCCCACTTTTTATAAATCCGAGCCAAGATTTAATCCACATCTCTTTTCCATCCACACTAAGTCGAATTTCCTCTTGCAATTCAAACAACCAGCCCCATCTCTAATCTGCAACACATTCCTAGATGCGAACCCTTTTACATGCATTCCTTCATAAATGCCATCACTCCCTTTAGTGATGTCAAACCCATTACCCCCAAAAATTGAACTTTCCTCACTCTCTCCCATCGATTTCTTTCCACTATCACTTTTTGTTTTTATTCCCAAAAATATTTCTCCTCCCCTAAACCTTTTATTAAATATTCCTCTTCTCCCCTATCCTTTAAAACCCCCTCTATATTTACTTCTCCCTTTTCCTCGGAATCCGTTGTAGTCTCCCTTTCCGACCAGTTTTTTGTTTCCCACATATCTATAAAATTACCCTCATTGTTTTTAACTCCCTCAAGTATCTCCCTTCCCTTTACTTCCCTTATGCCTCTGAAAGCACAATGTTGCTTTCGTGGAATTTTTGCGTACTTTTCTCTCTTCTCCATTCTACCGATGTGAAGAAGCTCCAAGATTTTTTCATCCTCTTTCTCCTCTTCCCCTTCTTCCTCCTCATTTACACTCCAGCTTCTAAGTTCTTCGAAACGAGGACACTCCTCCATATAGTGACCCGGTTCTCTACAAAAGAAGCAAACCCATTTTTTCAAAGCTCCCCTCTCTTTTCTTCTCCCTCTCTTTCTACCAAAGTTCCGATAAGGTTTACCTTTGTCTTTTTTCCTTTAAGCACGCTTCCCCTCGTCACCGCCGGTCCTCACATCACGCTTCAGCTAGTCACCACCAGCTGTAAATGCAGTCACCCTGTGACTTCCCCTACGAAGCTCCAAAGTGCTTTCCCTCAGAAGAATTATCCCCATAGTAATGCTCCAAGTCCATGAGGAGGCATCCATTCCCTGCATACGGTAAATAATGTCTTCGTACTCATCTGGGAGTTTTATTATCAGTGTATTAATCTTTCTCTCCTCACATTCTACATATCGTGCACTAGTAAGCTCAACATATAACGCAAAAATATCATTGCAAAACTCTATCATGCTACCGCTTTTATAAACATAGGCCTCTATTTCTTGTTTTACTAAGTGCTGCCTCTGTATAATCTCACTCTTATAAATCTGAATAAGTGTTTCCCAAATTTCTGAAGACTTGGTAAGATTTAAAAGAGTGATAGCTATGGACTTAGACACATATCTAAGAATGAGATGTTTTGCTATAGTGTTTTTATATTCCCAATTTGTTATGTCATTTTCTTCAGTTTTTGGTTCAGTTATAACCCCCACAAGTGGAACTATAGCCGAGAGCCTATCTCCCCTCACCATCGATGTTCCTTTTCCCTTCTCCCCTTTTTCCCCATCCACGGCAAGGTTTTTCCCTTCACCTTTCGTTGCATCTGAACTCCGGTTGATATTCAGGGCAGCCTTAGACGATTCTCCATAGTAAGCTCCTCCAAAGCCAGGTGGTGGACATCTCACTTGTCCAGAAATAATTCCCCATAAGTGCTTCTCGAAAAGCAACCTCTCCATTGTAAACTCCCCATAAGTGAAGTCTGTTCCATCGAACTAAGGCACCCTAGATGGTGGGCCCATAACCTGAAATTCTATGGGCTCCATTCCCACACAGAATTCGCAGATCAAAAGAAGCTAATCTAGATAGTGGCGACTCCAAGTTTATATAAGCCCAAATGATTTATTTCTTGACAATCAAAACCCCATTAAAGCTTCACCTCGTGAAATAAGACTTTTTGGGTGCTCAGTTTCACCACAGAATGCAAAGTTAGAATATGAGTTTTTGATAACATTCCTCACTTTGACTTTCCCTTAGAAATGAAGCCACCCTGGTAGGCAAACACTATGACCGACTACACTCTTGTGTAGCGTGGACTTCTTTGAGTCCGTAGCAAAAAGAATCATGGAATTTGGTCAACTGAGTTGATTGATATGGGGGGCCAAAGTTTGCCTTTTTATACAAGATGCTCTTTGGGAGGGGCGGCTACCTACCCAAAATATTTTAAGCCCTAAACCCCTCTCTAAATCCCCTAGAACTGAGGTACTGACCAATCACAAGACTGTACCGTATAATAAAGTACAAATGTCGGAGTACTTTCAGTATGGACAGTGTACGATGTCGCGATAATGTGACATTTGTCACATTCGGATTTGTTGTCTTTTTCTCTGGAGATTCCGTAAACCCGTACGATGTTGCCACGTGTCAACCGTAGTGGCGGAGTCCGCAAACCGCCAAATTTTCCTTTCCACGATGGCGGCGCTAATCACGGCCGTCCAATAGATATCGGTATTTAATACGGACCGTCGAAACAAATGTCCGTACTATTTGTTTTGTCCGATACTAATAGTACAATTGTTTTTATTCTCTATAAATCGTAATCTAGGTAAATGGATAAACCTACGTGTACATGTTTAAATATATATCAAACCCAATATATCTTAGCACTAGTCGTAGACTAAACGGACAAAGCTACCGGCAACTTTTAACTTGACGGACGTCAAGTACCAGGATCAATTCCTGGGTCCGTCAAGTACCTTTTGGTAAATCTACCTAGTTCACCATTGTCTTCTCTAGTGACTTTAGGCAACCATGGCTCTCGCTCCTATCCAACCAACGTGACTACGATAGCTGTGGGTGGGGAGTTAAGCTGACGCCTCAGCTCTTTACTATCTAACCAAACCTAGAAAATACTCAAATATAAACACCAT
This sequence comes from Zygnema cylindricum, assembly GCA_037447655.1. NCBI lineage: Eukaryota > Viridiplantae > Streptophyta > Zygnematophyceae > Zygnematales > Zygnemataceae > Zygnema > Zygnema cylindricum. Next base: position 18,990 of record JBBHKE010002584.1, on the reverse strand, counting down.
TGCCACATAAATTGTGAGATCGAAGAAGCTAATCTAGATGATGCCGACTCGGTTTATATAAACCCAAATGATTGTCTATTTGATGAACCCATTCTCTTCACATGTGAAATAGATGGGTCCCCACTTTGACTTTCCTTTAGAAATGCAGCCACCCCGATAGACAAAAACTTTGGCTGACTAGGCTTCTGTGTAGGTGGACTCCTCTGAGTCAGTAGCAAAATAAATCATTGAATTTGCTCCTTTGAGCATGAAGTTATGGCTGTTCATGTTGTTCTATAACCACCGGTGCAGGTGGAGGAGCAGCGGTAGTAGTAGAAGTACACATGATACACTCTCAGAAGGTATCAAGAATCCTACCAAACAACTGTTCTTAAGTGCTCACCAATTCTAATACGAGCATCCAAACCTCACAAAATTCTATTAGAATATAGAGTAGCATAAACACTGACAACTTCCAAAGTTTGAGCACAATTGACCTGACAACACTCAAGATATAATACTCAGAAGTTTCCCAAAAACTGTCTGCAGTTTTACTACTTGGAAGTCTGGATACATAATATGTTGTGAGTCCTAAGTCTTATACTTGTGTTGAACTGACAATACCAGTGTACTTGAGTGGTACATCAAACCACCAAGCTACCACTAATCTGAGCTACCACTGAGCTATCACTAAGCTACCAATGAGCTATAACTAAGTTGACTAGAATCGTATCTATCGCAGTTACTCTATTCTGTACAGAATCACATTAAGAATATCAAACGCTGCGTTGTCCGTACGGACCATATCAATTATCATCGTGGTTGCGTTGTCCTGTCTGTGTTGCAGCTTCGATTCTGCGCTGCTTTGCTGCTGCGCTGATCTGTCTGTATAGCAGCTGCGCTGCTCTGTCTATATAGCAGCTGCGCTGCTGCGCTGCTCTATCTGTATACCAGCTGCGGTGCTCTTTCTATATAACAGCTGCGCTGCTTTGAGCTGAAAGATTTCCAAAAGACAACACTCCCCTAAAGCTTTAGACTCAGTATACCGGCGCAGCTGCGATGATAAACTAGCGCAGCATCGCAGCATAACAATATAGCAATTAGCAAGTCACCCAGTTCTACTATATCTCTATGGTGGACTTATCGCAGAGTGGCAGTATAGCAGTGCATCAATTCAACTATTCACTTAATCTCACTGCGTCCCTACAATACTTCAGCTTAGGAGCAAGAAGAGCTTTAGTGAGCATATCAGCAATCATTTTTGCATCTGGCAAATAACATAATTTAATCACTCTAGAGAACACTTTTTCTCTTACAAAGTGTAATCGTACATCCCTGTGCTTGCTTTTGAAGTGATGACTCGGGTTAGAAGCAATGGAAATGGCAGTTTGGTTATCACACCAGATCACCTGTGGACCAATTTGAATGTATCTTAGCTCTTGTAACATTGATTTAACCCATAAGAGTTCTTTGAGGGCCGAGCTTGCTGCCATATATTCTGACTCCATTGTCGACTCTGCTGTCACCTTTTGAAGTTTGCTGCTCCAGCAGCAAGTACCGTTCCCAACTTGTAGAAAGAATCCCGTGGTGGATTTCCGGCTTAACATGTCGCCATAGCTTGCATCACTCCACGTTTGCAGTTTTACTTCTCCTCCACCTAGTGTGAGTTTGAGGTCTTTGGTTCCGGCCAAATATCTTAAGACTCTCCTTGCTGCATCAAAGTCAGATTTTCTCGGATTCTCTAAACTCCTGCTCAGTACCCCAACTACTGCAGCAATGTCAAGACGGGTACAATTCATGAAATATTTTTAGCTTCCCACTATCTGTCTGTAAGGTATTTGTGTCATAGGATCATTCTCCCCTGATTCTAAATACTCGCTAACAATGACACCTGGTTCTGTCTCTCCTCCCTCTAACTTCCGCCGAACCTCCATTGGAGTTAGACATCCTTTTGCCCCCCGCATTTAGTACTCATCTAACATGTTTCCAATAGCCTCTTTTTGAGTCAATTTTATTACTTTCTTTTTTCTATCCCTCTCTACCTGAATACCCAAAATATATTTTGCCTCACCCAGGTCTTTCATCTCGAACCGTGAGTTTAGAGCAGTTTTGATTTTGTTAATTTCAGCCATTGATTTGCTAATTAATAGTAAATCATCTACATACACCGCTATATACACTATCCCATTGTCACCGCTTAGAACGTTGACAGAGTGATTAGTACTTATCCTTTGAAATCCTAGGCTAGTCAAGAATTCATCAAGCTTCAAATTCCACTGTCTAGGGGGTTGTTTTAGGACGTACAGAGATTTTAGAAACTTGCATACTAAGTGCTCTTTTCCTCGTTCCACATACTTTTTAGGCAACTGCATGTAAATGGTCTCTTCTGTTCTCGTGCAAAAAGGCTGTCTTTACATCCATCTGATGTATTTCCATATCTTCTATAGCAGCTAGGGACAACAAAATCCTAACTGTCGGAAATCTTACAACCGGAGAAATGTTTCTTCAAAATCGATTCCTTCCTTTTGATTATACCCATTTGCCACAAGTCTGGCCTTATAACGTTCAATCGTGTTATCGGGATTTAACTTCACCTTGAATACCCATTTGCTGCCGATGGCTTTTCGGTCCGGAGGAAGGTCCACAAGCTCCCATGTTTGAGCCTCCATGATGGACTTCATTTCGTCGTTTGCTGCCTCGATCCAGTGTTTTCGTTCTGGTGATGAGAAGGCCTTCTGAATGGTCAAAGGGTCCCCTGAGGCTGCCGAGTAGGCAAAGTGAGAACTTGCTTGCTGGCGGCTACTGGATCTTCTTCCCCTGGAAATTCTGAGGTTGAGATCGTTGAATGCCGTGCATTGCGCTGATTGCCCTGGTTGCGATCTGTGTGGATTGACGGCTGTTGGTCTTGTTGGAACTGAACTTGTGGAGGAGCGTGGAGAGAGACGGACTCCAGAGTCACGACCGGAGAATGTTCCAGCTGTGGGACAACTTCTTGCATGCAATCTAAAATGACATATACCTGTACCTTTTGCTGCTTTTGTTGCTCTGTCATTTGAAATAAATCTATGGAGTCAAGCTCATCCTTTACAATAATATTGCGAGCTACAACTATTTTCTGCCTCTCAAACACAAAGACTCTATAACCTTTTGAGTGATCGCCATATCCTAACAAAATACCCGGTAGTCGCTTCGGTTCCATTTTCCATCTATCTGTGGACGTATCCAATATAAAGCATTGACTACCAAAGACTTTGAAATGGCTAACATCTGGTTTGCTACCTGTCCAGATCTCGTAAGGAGTAGTGTCTACCGATCAGGATCTTATCCATTTTTTAATATAAACTGCACAATTTAGAGCCTCAGCCTAGAATTTCGGATCCACATTTTTATCCGCGAGCATCGACCTAGAGCTCTCTGTGAGAGTTCTATTTAGTCTCTCCGACACCCAATTTTGTGAGAGTTCTATTGAGTCTCTCCGACACCCGATTTTGTTCTGGTGAATATGGAACAGTCAATAGATGATTAATACCTTCCTCGAGTAAAAAGGTTTCAAATTCTTTCGAGGTATATTCACCACTATTGTCCGATCTGAGCTGCAAAATAGGTAAATTATGAAGTTTTTCAACCCATGCTTTATAGTGTTTGAAGTGACCAAACACTTCACTCTTCTCCTTCATGAAGTAAACTTTTGTAAACCTGGAGAAATCATCTGTGAAGGTGACCATATATTTCATCCCCCGGCAGATGGAACCTTCGCAGGACCAAAAACATCCGAATGAATTTGTTGCAACAGTTTTGTTGACCGATGCTGAGACTCTTTAGGAAATGGTAATCGGTGGATTTTGCCTAAAGCGCAAAAATCACAAGTTTTGACCGGCTCATCTATGATTGATACACCCTCTATTTTTCTAACAAAGACCATTTCCCTCAAACTATCATAGTTAATATGACCTTATCTTTTATGCCACAACTCATCTGAGTGCAAAACACCGGAGTACAGAACACCATTCTCCTTGGTATTAGCCATATCCATGCGATACATCTTGCTACTATCTCTAGTACCTGTAACCTCAACCGTGCCATTTTTGCTAACAACCTGCCGACCATTTTTCAAATTAACCTCAAAGCCTTTACTCTCTAATAACGAAGTACAAAACAAATTTTTCTTGAAGTCAGGCACAAATAGGACATTGTGAAGAGTCCTCTAAACTGCTTTTCCTTCTACATCAACTAGCAAGGATACATCACCCATAGCACAAGTTTGGGCACTCATTCCACAGGCATAATAAATATTTTTCTCCGGCGTTGCTTTCAGATTTTTGATGATGGCCTTGTTCGAACACATGTGGGCTGACGCTTCTATATCCATCATCCATCCGGGGTCCTTTGGGCCCTCCATTGATGGCGCCATAGTGAACAGATCCGTGTTGTCCTCCTCAGAAAATATCAGAGTCTCGTCTTGGAGTGATGAAGAGGCTGAAACAGTGCATTTCCACGAGGTGTAGGCCTCGTGAAGCTTTTGTAAAACTGGCTTTGTTGCCATCCCGGCCTGTATAAACCTGTATCGTTAGCTTGTTTAAGTTTAGGACAGAATTTGTATCCATGACCTCTCTCGCTACAATAAAAACATGCATTGTTTGATTGTCAATTTCCACCTTGATTAAACTGTCTGAACTGGTGAAACTAATTACGTTGCTGATTAAATTGACCTTTCCTCCCAAAGTCTGAATTAAAAGCCTCTTCTTGCTCAACATTGAGAATATTAGATGTAGCTTCCTCCTCTATTAAAATATTGATGGCTAACTGTAAAGTCAAGCTAACTTTATCTTTATGTTTGAGCATGTCAGATGCTCGTTTCATACTACGAGGGAGACCCCTCCTAAGCAATGCTGCCTGTTGAAACGGAGGAAACACCCCACTTGCACAAGCATGTGCATCTACATGGATACGAAATTTGTTAGAATATTCAGCCATTGTACCGCCAGTGTACTTATAGTCCCAAATTTTTCCAGCCAATAAAAGCTCTTCCTGGACATTAGCCTTTTCATAATCACTTTTAAGGGATTTCCAGATATCAATTGTTTTTTTCATTTTTATCCGAGACATAGCTAAGTCCTCAGATATACAAAATTTTAGAATAGAACGAGCTTGCGTATTTTTCTTAGACCATGACGGATTAGATTCATCCAGCGAACCATCCAATATATCTAAAAGATTGACATTCTCAAAATGTGTCTCCACCATATCCGCCCAGTAAACATACTTATCCCCAAAAAAGATAGGAATTCTTGATGACAGGCCCATAACGAATCAGATCAATGTGGCCCCTTGTCATCTTCGGTGATTAGAGGACGAACCCACTTTCCACTTGACCTACTTTTTCGATCCTCCTTCTTGTTCATAACCCTCCAATCTGTCCTCTAAGCTAGGAAACCTCTTGGTCCGCAATCAATGCAGCCAGTGTTGGCATCCAACATGTCTCCCCTCCTCGTGGGAGCCACGTCCTCCACCCTCCAACACTTGGTTTTGCGGGAACTGTGAATTGGGCGGTTAATTATTTTAGGTCTTAGTCATAGTTGACTTAGAGGGGGGGAAATTGGGAGATCAGCCCAGAGCCCGAATACCCACTTTCTTTCCCCGACAAAGTGGGCAAAGGAAGGGAAGAGAGGAATTATCTTCTCGCCTCCCCATGCACTCATTCATATTTCCTATCCGATTGTCTCCCCTGTATTGCATGAATGTTTGAGGGAGGGATGTGGGCAGAAATGGGCATGATCATCATTATGGGAAGCATCCGCATTTGGGGGGTTATTTGGAGGAATCTAATGCACACTATTTTTGGCAGTGGGCCCTTTTCTTATGCTTCCCAGGCACGCTCGACAGCTGTCAAGCTCGTGTCCATTTCCAGCACACCTTTATCTTACCAAGGATTTCCGGGCCCTTTTAAACCTGTACAGTCATCAAAGTACAAAAGAGTGAGTGCACCAAGCCGGACAAGAGCTTTGTATTTACCAAAACTGAGCGGGACGCACTCTATTTCGCGCCTAACAAAGGGTGGACGGCCGAGTTCTCCCGTCTTAAAGATTGCAATTCTGTTACATAGAACTAGCTTCTGCTAGCCCTCGTGGGGGGTACATTGTGGATTGCCTAGTAAAATTTCGGATTGTCATCTAGATTATGTTGTTAGCTGTCAGTTGGAATTCAGTTTAGGTTCAGCTGACTTTCGGTCCATTAATTACCTTAGGACAAAGTCTGGCACTTTCGTGTCTTTTTTCAGTACCTTGTCTTATAATAGTGGAACAAATAATTACTTCCGGCCGCGAATCTAGCTTCAGTCAAGAGCATAACTTTTTGCCTTGAGTATAATACGGATTATTTTGTCTTATGTCAGTTCAGTTACACTTGCTTGCCGCTCATTGGTTAATAGCATGGCTTTGACTTTTGGACTTAGAATTGGACAAACTTTGATGTATAAGAAAATTGGGGCCGATGGAGAAAGGTTGCCTTTTTAGTACTATCTCCGAAGAAAATCCTCGGAAATTCCAACAAACCTTCTTTGGAGAATATTTGTTTTGTTTTTGACTCTATTGCCATCTTGGTTTTGGATCTGTCTCTTGTGGGAAATCACAGTCTGGGCGGGTAGTTGGCACAATCTTTCCTTTGGGTGATTTTTGGACTTATTGGCTATTGTAAACCGAGAAGAGTCCAGTCGGTCCCGGGTTGCGAAGACTGAAGGGTGAAGGAGGATCATACCTATTTGCGGTACCATCGGGAGAGGTGTCGCCTTTTCTCATTGTCATCGTTGATTTCCGGGGTATGTTGAGTTTGCTTCGCCATATTTCATATATTTTATGTTTTATTCTATTTTCAGGAGCAAGGTGATATTTGTTAAATCTGAAAAAGCCAATTATATTTCTTTCTATATTTCTACGTGGTGGTTTATTTGTATCTTCGTTTGTAGTTACCTTTTTGTTTGGGCGTTACTTGGCCGGAGTAGACTGCAAACCCCTTTTGATCAGAACAGTGGGTTTTAAGGGTATAAGTGTTAAAGACTTATTCTGGAATAAGCACAAAAATTGGGAGATCAATCCAAAGTTTGAATACCCACTCCCTTTCCCTGGCAAAGTGGGGAAAGGAAGGGAAGAGAGGAAATATCTTCTCGCCTCCCCATGCACTCATTCTTATTTCCTATCCGATTGTCTTCCCTATGTTGCATGCATGTTTGAGGGAGGGATGTTGGCAGAAATGGGCATGATGATCATTATGGAAAGCATCTGCATTTTGGGGGTTATTTCCAGGACTCTAATGCACACTATATGGCACTAGGCTCTTCTCTTATGTTTCCCAAGCACACTTGATAGGATGCCATTTCGCAAGTTTTGTGAAGGCGCCTCTCTCCGTCTCCCTCTCACACTATCAAATTTATCTCACAGTTTTTTTATTTGAATTACGTCAATATTGGTATGCAACGAAAGAGCCTTATAAAATGATTATTCCGACTACCTTTAAGCATATTTTGATGGTAAGTCAAGTGAGAAAAGTTGAAAAAACGAAATCAAGAAGCCATGGCCGTGATTTCTTTGATCAATGATGTCGACGTTGTCACAAGTGCGCATGTCGTCACAATAGCACGAAACCTTGGGCATCTATAATGTCTACAACCCTCGCTATTTTATAAACCGCAAAAAATGTTAAGAATTTCGTAATCGTCTACAACCTTTACAATTTTACGCACGTCTACAACCGTTCTAATTTAAAGTACTAATTTCTAACATAAGTAGACACTGGAAAGTAGTGTTATTATTTAGAAATCTTTATTTCAGTAGATAGGGTTATAATAACTAAGAATATTTTCTAAGTAGTCTGCTATAATACTAACTTTAATTAGTGTTACAGTAGCAAAAGTGCAATAGAGTTTATTGTACTTTTACAAGAACACGCGTCGACAAGAGATCGTATGTAGGTTTTACGGAGTGGCATCGACAATCTGCCACACGCGTCACGCAGTTGAGGATTTGATTCAAAGGACCAGACAAACGGGATCTGAACCGGGTATTCCGAAAATATATAGTATTGTTCGACGGTACCATCGTCGATTGAATTTATTCCAACGGACGCGATTCACCTTGGACCACAAGCGTGATTCACGAGGGACCACAAGTGACGAAGCACTCAGGTGCTTCGTACTACACGACCACAGTCGGCTGGACTTTAGCGACACCGGTGACTAAGCATCTGGAACATTTTGTGTACGGTTCGATATCTGAAAATATCTGAATAAATATTGTTTTGTAGTTTAGTGTAATCAAAAATAGTGTTCCACTAATTAGGTTTTTGGAAAGTAGTAATTACAGTTTTTGAGGTACTAACGATAAAGTAACGTACAGGTATAATACTTTGTCGTTAGTCATGATAATAACCGCAATAACTATCAACCCAAATAAGTGTAGACTTGTAGATACACGGTCTGGGTATATAACTTAGGACTTAGCCAATTTTGTAGTATCCAGTTTTGGGTATATGATTTTCTAAGGGCAGTTTTTGGGAATTTCCACACATCATATCTTATGGTTTATTGGGTCATTTGGGCTCCAATTTTGGGAATTGTCAATTTACTGTATTGTTTATCACTGTGGAATATTTGTGGCATATTGGCCTTCTCAGTTATATTTTGTGTAAGCTGAAAGTTGGCTGTTGAGTTGGTGTTTGATAGCGTTTTGTTGTTTTCCATGTCTACTTCCACTACTACTGCTGGTTCCCCTCTTGAACGGTGGTTGTAGAACAACACGTTATGGGCCTTTCGTCAAGAATTGCTATCTTCAATGGCCAAAAGTATACGTATTGGGCGGGGATGATTGAATCTTCGTTTGAAACTGCTGACTTATTGGGGGTCTTGGATGGCTCCTTTGATGAAACAGATCCGAGTTGGGCGAAAAAGAATTAAATGGCAAGGAACAATCTAATTCTTTGTTTTTCAGAAATATGGTGATATCTCGCTTGAAAATCAAGAAGACGACGAAGATTTGGACATCACTGAAATCTGCTTTTGAGAAAGCGAATGTCCAAGATGAACTTTTGGTGGCTGGAAAAAATTTGGGGGTACAAATACTCCCGGGGAACTATGGTCAAGTATTGTGACAACTTTCGTGCACTTATTGATGCACACTCTTCTGCTAGGGGGTCATTTCCTGAATTTCAGCAAACATCTTTGCTTATTAGCGGACTTCCTAGTAGCATGAAAGGTGTGTCTGCTAAGTTAAAGAGTCATGATAAAGCTAGTTGGTCGTTTCAATTAGCATATATTATTATATTGGAGGAAGAGTATAATACTAAAATCCTTGAAGGAGAAGGAAAGGTTCAAGCTTTTGCAACAGACTTTGAAAAAAAAGCTCAATTTAATCAGAATATGAATCAGTTTAACCACAATCAGAATCAGTTTAATCAATTAAATCAGAGGCCAAATAGATAATCATCTACTACTTATTTCTATTTTTCTAAGAAGGGTCATGGATACAGGTACTGTCCTAATCTCAAAAAGGCTAATCAGACAGGTTTATACATGCCGGGTTGGCAGCAAAGCCAATATCACAAAGGCTTTTCTAGAAATCCTACTAGTAGAAATGCTCTCTTTTTAGCCTTTTCAACTGATGCAAATAAGTCTTTGGGCATTAATGAGCAACACAAAGCGGAGTTATTTGCTATGGTGGCAGAAATGGAGGGTCCCAAAGATGCAGGATGGATCATGGATACGAGAGCATCAGCCCACATCTGCTGGAACAAGGTGGCTTTTACAACTCTCCAGCGAACGCCTCCAAAAAGTATATACTATGCTTGTGGGATGAGTGTTAAAACCTCAGCTCAAGGTGATGTATCTTTAATGGTAGATGTGGGGGGAAACTCGGTAGAGAGAACTCTTCACAATGTTTTGTATGTTCCAGACTTTAAAAAAAATCTTTTTTCTACATCTTTAGTGGAAAGCAAAGGCTTTAAAGTCATTCTGAAAGGAGGTAGACAGGTTGTTAGCAAGAAAGGAAAAGTAGCATTAACGCAAACTAGAGATGCTAGCAAAATGTACCTGATGGACATGGCTGAATATAAAGAAAATGATGTTCTGTACTCAATTGTCCAATCTGATAATGAGTTGTGGCATAAGAGATTAGGCCACATGAATTATGATTGTCTAAAGAAAATGGTGAATCAGGAAAAGTTGATCGATTTTCTCTCACATCTCATCCTATACACTCATGTGATGGTTGTTCAGTAGGCAAGATCCACAGATTGCTATTTCCACATAAAACAGACCACATATCACAAAGGGTTATGCAGCGGATACATTTTGATGTTCTCGGTCCTTCAGAAGTGGCGTCGGCAAGAGGCGTCCACTATATGATCACATTTACAGATGAGTACTCGAGGTACACCAGAGTTTACTTCATGCAACATAAGAGTGAAGTGTTTACTCAATTCAAACACTACAAAGCGTGGGCAGAAAACCTTAATGGAGTTCCAATATTGGCGTTGAGATCGGACAACGAGGAGAATACACATCAAAGGAATTCGAAGAATTTCTCCTTGAGGAAGTTATCAGCCACAATCTTACAGTTCCATATACACGAGAACATAATGGTGTTTCTGAGATATTAAATAGGACAATGACAAAGAGTGCTCGGTCCATGCTTGCAGATAAAGGGCTACATTTGAAATTCTGGGCTGAAGCACTTAACTCTGCTGTTTATATTAAAAATAGAATTGCTTCTAGATTTGTTAGCAGTACACCTTATGAGCTTTGGACAGGAGAAAAACTTGATGTTAGTCAATTTAAAATCTTTGGCAGCAAGTGTTTTATTTTAGATACTTCATAGGATAGATGGTAAATGTAGGCTAAAGGCCTACTTAGGATTTTCATGGGGTATGATAATAATGTGAAAGGATATAGAGTTTTTGTATTCCAGAAACAAAAAGTGATTTTCTTTAGGAATATTCAGATTAAAGATGAACAAGATTAGGTTGACCTTTATCAAGTGCCAGATCAATTGGCCAAGGAAAAGTATGAATATGTCATTTTTCATCATACGCAGCGAGTTTACTTTCCACTGGCAAATGGGACACCTTTTCCTTTACTCCCCCAATCCGCAAATCCATTCGAACCACCACATTACTTTCGATAATATATTACGCACGCGAAACGTCGCGTGCGCACAAAATGTCGAGTACGCACGAAACCAACTTTTCAAAAACAACACGAAAAAGGTGCCCAAGTTGGGCGATTTTAGTTTCGAGTTATGCGACAAAGAGGGTATTAAGGCATGTGCGTGGGTAGACAAACGGAACGTTGTGCCATCGGTGTGGATGTTGTCCACCTGTTTCGGAGCTCGTCCGGAACATGTTCAGCGACGCAGAGGAGGTAACCCAATAGAGCGGCTAGAGTATGTAACCATGTATAACAAAAATAAAGGAGGAGTAGACAAGTTCAACCGAGCATGTTTGGAAGGAGCGACTCTGCAAAGGACCTCCATACATCAACGTCGATGGTGATTGAAGCTCTTTATGGGATTGATGGACGAAGCAATGACAAACGCTTGGATCCTGTACAACATGCTACTAGAGCCAGAAGGAAAGCCGCACACCACAAGGGAAGATTTCCTAGACTTGCGTCAAAAAGAATTATTGGAAAGAAAAGCGATTGGTGAATACGACTTTAAAATGGCCGTGGCGAGTCCATCTATAGCGGGGGAAAAACATCTATCGGTGTCGTTGCAGGAAATCCCTAAATACGTCGAGCGAGCTCGCGGCCGTGAGGAATTTAATGCCAATTGTATAGAATGCGCGTTTTCTCACTCAAACGGGCTAGGGTGTTCCCACAAAAATTGCCTTGTGAAAGGAAAAGAATGGAAAGGGAAGTCTACAGGAAGGCATGGCACTAGATACGGTTGTAAAAAGTGTGAAGTGCCATTGTGTCACACCGCCTGCTTCGACAAACACCACAAACCCGGGATAAAAAAAGAAAAAGATCAGTTGTAAAGGATAAGGAAATTTTAAAGGCTAGACGAGGAAGAGTAAAACGACATGTAAGATATATCGAACACGTTTTCAGGGAGCGAGCACCGAGAAAACGAAAACGGAAGAGTCGAAACATCATCAATCTACGGTTCGCACTGTCTCATCGAGAGACGGTGTGTGATTGTTGCACTTCTACTCGCGCATCGTATTATTTGGCAACACTCAATTACAGTGTGTTTAATGTCTATTCGGAAAATCCAACTTAGAGTCTACATTTAGCTTGTTAATGCAAACTCGGAGTTTAATCTCCGAATAGACATTGTACACACTGTAACCGATTGTTGCCGAATGAAACTGCACGAGTAAAACTGCAACATTCACACACCGTTTATTTGTTTCGTGTGGTTTTTTAAAAGCTTTTGAATGAGGTATTAACAGAAAGAATCGGTCAAAAAAAAGTAGGAAGACAATGTTGACAATTGATTGAGACCCTAACATGGGTGACCTGGTCGTATTTCGGCGGTGTATTTGCAACGAGACAATGGAATCAAACACCTTCACTGTACTAGTTACTAAAAAAATAAGACTTAGGAATACAAAAGGTTCGGGTACCCACCTCTTTACTTTCCACGTCTTATTCGGGTACTCAGTTTGTATTTGGAAAAAACTTACAGACGACAAACTAGAATTGTGCGCAACTAATTTTTGCGTGAAAAAGACATCCAAAACTACGAAACGTGGTGCTTCAAGTCGAAATCCAACAAACGAATGTGTAAAATCATTTTTTCATAGTTAGTGGACAAATAATCCACGTTAGTGGATTTTTTGTACACTATTTAGATGCCCAACAACCTAAGTGTTGAAAATCTTCCGATTCGTGTTTTTTTATTTTTTTTGTGTAAAAGACTTTAAAAAAAGAAACATTTATTAGTAAGAGTTTTTGATAAAATGCACGAATCAGATGAAAAAACTAGTCTTTAAAATGCTCCACTTAAATGGACTTTTTTAAAAATAGTCCACTTAAATGGACTTTGGCAACTTAAAAGCTGGGACTTAGCCAATTTTGTAGTATCCCCTATTGGGAATATGATTTGCTAAAAGCAATTTTTAGGAAACTTCCATACATCATATCTTAGGGTTTACTGGGTTATTTGGGCTGGAATTTCGGGAATTGTCAGTTTACTGTATTGTTTATCATTGTGGCAAATTAGAGGCATTTTGGCTAACTGGGTCATATTTTGTGTCTGTTCAAAGTTGGCTATTGAGTAGGTACTTTTGATAATTTCCACTGTTTTTGATGTCTACTTCCACTACTACTGCTAGTTCTCCTCCTACAACGGTGGTAGTAGAACAACAGGTTATGGGCCTTTCGTCAACAATTCTTATCTTCAATGACCAAAAGTATGTTTACTGGGCGGCGATGGTTGAATCGTCGTTTGAAACTGCTGACTTATTGGGGGTCTTGGATGGCTCCCTTGATGAAACAAATCCATCTTGGGCAAAAAAGAATTCAATGGCAAAGAACAATGTAATTCTTTGTATTTCATAAAATTTGGTCATGTCTCGACTGAAAATGAAGAAGTCGAGTGAGATTTGGGCATCACTACAATCTGCTTTTGAAAAACCGAATGTTCAAGAGGAGTTTCTGGTGGCTGGAAAAATTTGGGGATACAAATACTCAGGGGGAACTATGGTCGAGTATTGTGACAATTTTCGTGCCTTTATTGATGCTCACTCTTCTGCAGAAGGGTCATTTCCTAAGTTTCAACAAGCAGCTTTGCTTATTAGAGGTCTCCCTAGTAGCATGAATGTTGTGTATGTTCAATTAAAGAGTCATGATAAAGCTAGCAGGTCATTTCAGTAAGCGTATAATCTTATATTGGAGGAAGAGACTAATACTAAACTCCTTGAAAGAGAAGGAAAAGTTGAAGCATTTGCCACAGACTTTGACAAAAGAAATCAGATTAATCAGAATAGAAATCAATTTAACGAGAATCAGAATCAGTTTAATCAGAGACAGAATAGGTCATCTACTACTACTTGTTTTTATTGTTCTGAGAAGGGTCATGGATACAGGTACTATCCTAAACTGAAGAAGGCTAATGAAACAGGTCTATACAGGCCAGGTTGGCAGCAAAGCCAGTATCACAGGGGCTTTTCTGGAAATCTTTCCCGTGGAAATGCTATTTTCTTAGCTTTTGCAACTGATGCAGATGAGTCTTTAAGCTTCAATGAGCAAGAGGAGGCGGAGCTCTTTGCTATGGAGGCTGCAATGGAGGGTCCAAAAGATGGAGGATGGATCATGGACACGGGAGCGTTTACTCATATGTGCTGGAACAAAGCGGCTTTTGCAAATCTGCAGCAAACATCTCCAAGGAGTATTTACTATGCTTGTGGCATGAGTGTTCAAACCTCAGCTCAGGGTGATGTAACTTTGATGGTAGATGTGGGGGGAAAGTCAGTAGAGAGAACCCTACATTATGTTTTGTATGTTCCAGACTTTAAGAAAAATTTATTTTCTACATCATTAGTGGAGAGCAAAGGCTTTGAAGTTGTTCTGAAAAGAGGGAGACAGGTGGTTAGCAAGAAAGGGAAAGTAGCAGTAATAGGAACTAGAGATGCTAGCAAAACGTACCGGATGGACATGGTTGAATATAAAGAAAATGATGTTCTCTACTCCAGTGTCTAATCTGACAATGAGTTGTGGCATGAAAGATTAGGACATATAAATTATGATAGTCTTAAGAAAATGGTGAATTCGGGAAAAATTGAGGGAGTCTCTCTCACTTATCATCCTAAAAAATCATGTGATGGCTGTTCACTTGGCAAGATTCACAAATTGCCATTTCCACAGGAAACATACCACAGATCGGAGAAAGTTCTGCAGCTAATACACTTTGATGTTCTCAGTCTTTCACAAGTGGCTTCAGCTGGAGACGTCCACTATTTGGTTACATTCATAGATGACTACTCGAGGTACACTAAAGTCTACCTCATGCAACATAAGAGTGAAGTGTTCACTCACTTCAAACACTACAAAACGTGGGCGGAAAAACTTCATGGAGTTCCAATCTTGGCGTTAAAATCGTACAATGGGGGAGAATACACATCAAAGGAATTCGAAGAATTTCTCATTCAAGAATGTATTAGTCACAATCATACTGTTCCATATACACCGGAACAGAATGCTGTTTTTGAAAGATTAAACAGGACAGTGACACAGAGTGCTCGGTCCATGCTTCCACATAAAGGGCTAGATTTGAAATTCTGGGTTGAAGCACTGAATTGTGCTGTTTATATTAAGAACACAATTGCTTCTAGATCTGTTAGCACCACACCTTATGAGCTTTGGACAGGAGAGAAACCTGATGTTAGTCACTTTAAAATCCTTGGCAGCAAGTGTTTTATTCTAGATACTTCACAGGATAGATGGATCATGGAGGCTAAGGGCTTACCGGGAATTTTTATGGGGTATGATGATAATGCAAAAGGATATAGAGTTTTTGTATTTGAGAAACAAAAAGTGATTATTTCGAGGAATATCCAGATTAAAGATGAACAGGATTGGGTTGACCTTTTTAAAATGCCAGATCAACCGGCAAAGGAAAAGCAAGAATATGTCATTTTTCACCATATGTAGCGAGTCTACTTTCCACCGACAAGTGGGACACCTCTTCTTTCAGTTCCTCTGGTGCCTTTAAAAGATGTTTCACCACAAGCTACGCCTCAGGTGGAAGGAACTACTACAGACTATGTACCAGATCAAGTTACGGTTCACACTAAACAGAAAAATCAGAGGTTGCCGACGATCTCGCCTCAAAATTTTCGGGGGGAAAGAGATCTAACAGCCGTCGGCAAGCAAGCTCTCACTTTGTTTTTTTTGCAGCGACAGAGGAGCCTCTAACGATCCAGGAGACCTTCTCATCACCTGAGAGAAATCAATGGATCGAGGCGGCAAACGATGAAATTAAGTCTATTATGGGGGCACAAACATGGGAGCTGGTAGATCTTCCTCCGGGCAGAAAAGCCATCGGCAACAAATGGGTATTCAAGGTGAAGCTGAACCCGGACAACACCATCAAAAGGTATAAGGCCAGACTAGTGGCCAAGGGGTATAATCAAAAAGAAGTTATTAACTTTGAGGAAACCTTCTCTCCAGTTGTCAGATTTCCCACTATCAGAATTTTGCTAAGTCTAGCCGCTAAAGAAAATATGGAAATACATCAAATGGATGTTAAAACGACCTTCTTGCATGGAGAGTTAGAAGAAACTATTTATATGAAACTAACTCTAATGTATGTTGAAAAGGGAAAAGAAGAATTAGTCTGTAAATTGTTGAAATTATAAGATTTATAAGGTATTTTCTATGCATAAATATATTATCATAAATAGGAAAAAAATAGGGCGAACAACCTGCCTCCACCTCCTCTCATTAACCACCATACTTGCTGTAGTCACTGAAGGATAGAGAGGGTGGTTGAGCCATGGCTTCCTTAGTTCAGCAAGCAAGACTAAAGAGTGACTTAGGTCACTCTCAACAAAAGGTTGAGTCCAACAGGACTCAAACCTCCCACCAGTAGAGTACAACGTAGCCGTTATCTCTATCCAGTCTGTCGTAAAAGTATGTTAGATAACAAGGGGTGTGATATTTTTTTAAACATATACATGATCTTGAAACCGATTAACTGAAATATGATCAAAGGAACATGCAACTAGTCAAAGTTTCAGTGCGGACGTCATTTCGCACGAAACAAATGAATCGCACATTTGTTTCGACAGTCGACATTTAATGTCGGATTTAATCTGACCGCGTCTATCACTGCCGAGATCGTGAAATGGTCACTTTTGGCGTTTATAGATGTGGCATAACCTGGCGCCACGTGGAGGAATAACATTTGGTCGCAGGAATTCCGAGGAGCATACAAACGAGTGGAATGGTGACACACGTCCACTAAGTGGCCTTGTCATACACAGGCCGTACATGAAGTATATCGGCCGTAGTACCTTTCCGTACTTTACAGTTGTGTGACTGATTCTTACTTCAGTAGATAGGGGTTGTGAGAGGGGTTTAGGACTTAGGAAAATCGGTAGACAATCACCAGTCTCTTTGAGAGTTATTTTAAATTTGTTTTTTTTGCCACCTCATAACTTATCGGCTGGTTGGCCGTTTCAGTGATTCTTTTTGATACGGACTCATGGGAGACCAAGATGTACAGGGGTGCCCTCACATTCTCAGTTTGCCTTCTTGGGGAGCAGTGGTTGTGGCTTAAAGTGGGTTTGCTAAAAACTATTTAGAGGCTTCCAAAATTCTGTAGTCCAATGGAGGACACACAATTGCGTAAATTGATGAAATCTTTGTGGGCTAAAACAAGCCCTGCTTTAGTGGAATTTGAAGTTAGATGAGTTTTTTACTTGGCTGGGATTTAAGAGAATTAGCTCAGATCATTCTGTATATGTCTTACAAGGGGAGGATGGGATAATATACATTGCGAGACACTTTATCGCAGATTTTATCAAGCTGTCAGAGCCGAGGCACCAACAGAACCGTGGAGGGGGTTCTTCTGGAGGGAAGAAAAAGACACTTGTGGTCATAAAAGTGACACGAAAAACCGAGGACGAGTCCTCTGTGGTGGATGGGGAGCTTTTCCTTGACGAGAGTCTAGAGGAGAAGGAGATCCCTCGGAGATAGAAGTGTGCCCTACGAGCAATTTGGGAAGCTCCACTGGAAAAATGGATCATAGATTCAGGTGCATGCATGCATATGTGTCGTGATAAGCAACTCTTCACAAAGTTAATAAGGATCCCTACCGTAGAGATAGAGTATGGGGATGGGAGAGTGGTTACTACAGAACTAGTGGGGTCATTGGATCTGTGAAACTCTGAGACCTCCATAAGTCCTCAGAGTAGACAGCTTCCAAGAAGCCTCTAGGATAACCTTGACCCCTTTGTGTTTCAGCAAAAATAACTGCCTCCCTGGCATAAAATAACTTTCACCAACTTCACCGCTGTGAAGGCAAGACTCCTCTGAGTTGATAGCAAAAAGAATCTCTGAATTTGCTCCACTGAGCAGTAAGTTATGGAGGGTCAAAGTTGACCTTTTGTACAGAAGCTCTCTGAAGAGAGGGTCCTATCTTCTAATTTTTCTAAGTCCTATCTCTCTCACAAACTCTATCTACTGATGTACGGAGCCAATCATATTTTAGTTCCGTACACAAAAGTACAGTTGCCGGTGTACTTTCTGTACGGACACTGTACGACATGGCCTAAATGTGGAAACGTGGTATGTCCGGATTCGCTCCCTTATTCGTCGGAGATGCCGCAATCCAATGTCATCCCGCCACGTGTCATCCGATGTGGCGATTATCACAAACCGCCTAAATCCTCTTCCGCGATCTCGGCGTTAATTTTGACCGTCCGATTAAATTCACATTTAATCGTAGCCGTAATAAATACATGCGCGGTATTCGTTTCACTAAAGAAATAAATGCGCGGTATTCGTTTCTTATCCGTACCATAATCCGTACTTTTACATTACTGGATATATGTCTCCCGTAAACAGTTACAGTTAAATGAACTATCCTACGTATAAATGTTTTAGTAATTATCAAACTATATAGTACTTAACACTACTCCTAGACTTAACGGCTAAGGCTAACGGCTTTCGGATGTCAGCCACTCGGCAGGTACCAGGATCAAATCCTGTGGCCGACACATATCTTTTAGTAAATAAACCCCTAACTAATATATATTTTCCCGTAAACCTCTGGATAGCCTAGGTAGCCATGGCTCTAGCTCCCTCTCCAATTTCTCAGTGTCTACGACAAGTTTGAGAGTTAGAGAGAGAAGTTAGAGGTAGACTGCCTCGGCTTCTTTTTTATTTCTATTCAGACCTAGAAAATACTTTAAAAGACCATTAATTTCTACACTCCCCTTATTTTCTAGTCAATCTTTAATTTCAGAACATACTTTTCCCTGCAGAAAATTAGCTTAGGGGAAGGCACAGGTTTGGTC
>JBBHKE010002582.1:294321-306227 GCA_037447655.1 Zygnema cylindricum | reverse complement strand
CCCCCCCCCCCCCCCCCCCCCGCGGGGGGGGGGGGGGGGGGGGGGGGGGGGGGGGGAATATCCGTACGATTTTTCGTACGATTCTCCGTACTCTTTTTCGTACGGTTTTCCGTACTCTGACTGTACGGATATGCAATTTTTGCGATATATATCGCGATAATTTATGTTGGTCCCGGTACGATATATCGAGGAATCTGCTCGATCGATATTCGATATATCGAATATCGAAATTATCGCGATATGAAACTACCCGATACCCAACACTAGTTACTACTACGGGCTGCAGAAGCAGTAGTACTGGCCGCAGACGACAAAAAAAAAACCTAGAAAATCATTCGATATATCGCGATATTTCGATAATCAATATATCGAAGTGATATATCGATTATCGGGTACCTAAAATTCGCTACATATCGAATATCGGCAAGTGGTCCTCGATACCCAACACTACGGATAAGTCATAGAGGTACCATCCGTAAGACAATTCGTACGATTGGTACCTCTATGAGATTCGTACAAGTGACGTACCGTTGAATATAGATTCGAGGGTGAATCCATACAGTGCCTCCGTACAAGATAAGGTTGTTGTCGTGATTGTGAAGCGTCACACTGTCACAGTAAAAACGTCCACATGAGTCTTTGATCTCCACGTCTCGCAGTCTTACCTCAACGTCGTGGTGCTTCACATGTAGGCGTTTCGCCGTGAATGTTAAGCGTCTTGCAATTAAGGCTGAGCTTGGCGATTTACATGTGAGCGTTTCGCCGTAAATGTTATGCGTCTCGCAATTAAGGCTGTGCTTGGCCATTTGCATGTGAGCGTTTCATCGTAAATGTTAAGCGTCTCACAATTAAGGCTGAGCTTGGTGATTTACATGTGAGCGTTTCGCCCTAAATGTTAAGCGTCTTGCAATTAAAGCTGAGCTTGGCGATTTACATGTGAGCATTTCGCCGTAAATGTTAAGCGTCTCGCAATTAAGGCTGAGCTTGGCGATTTACATGTGAGCGTTTCGCCGTAAATGTTAAGGGTGTGTGCCCATGTGTTCAAGTAAGTGTTATTCCCCGTCATTTTCAAAGAATATGGGACTTGCAAAGATAAAATCTTACGTCTTACGAAAAATGGGCAAGAACCAAAGGACATTTTGCATCATCTTTGAACTTGGATTGTACGTCAATTTGGTGTTAATATCATCGCGACCCACTTCCACATCACGCCAGCTCATCTTCACACTTGAACTGGAATCAAATCGCGATCTGATTTTAACCAAAATAACATCCTATCGATGAATAGAAAATTGAAATTGCACTCGTGAAAGGTCTTCGAAATTTTTTGAAAGAGAGAGAGTACGCGCTATTGTTTTCCCTGCTCGTCACGCGCATGTACATTCAAAAATGACAAGCATGTACGGAAAAAAAACGTTGGGGTCTTTCACCTCCACTTTCATTCATGGGTCCTTTGCAAAAGTTTACGACGTCCTCGTCTCTCCTCATCTTTCTCATTCGACCGCTCTTCTTTCTCTCAACTCTAAATGAAACGCAAAAATAATAGTATCAAATGAAAGATATTTTTTTTCCTTTTTTATTTTAATATTTTTTGTCTCAGTTTGATGGCATATCAAATGATAAAAGGTTAGAAAAAGAAATCGGGAAGCCATGGCGGAAAATTTATGTGTTGATGACGTCACAAGGTAGCATGATTTCGCAATGTCCCAAAACCCTAAACATCTACAATGTCGCAAAAAACTCGACGTCTACAAACGTCGCCGTTATAGTAGACGTCACTAATTTTAGGAAGATTCGTAGTCTTGCTCTTTTCCTTTCGTAATACCGTAGGCTGTCGTACATTTTGTAGATGTCTACAACTGTCACATATTTGAAATAATTATGGCTCAAGTAATGATTGACAAAGGAAAACTTTGAAAAGTGTACCGTAAAATCCGTGCTAAAATCAAAAGTAACATTTCAAAGTTTCGGTTACATGGGCACACCCCTAAGGGTCGCAGTTAAGGTTGAGCGTCGTTCTTTCCATGTGATCGTTTCGCCAAAAATGTTGAGCATGACGCAGGTAGGTTGAGCATGTCGCCACTCTTACCAAGCGGTACGCCACACCCCGTTGTAAAAGTTAACTACACCGTGTATCGCTATTAGGGGGTGTCCTCAGGTAATCAATACTTTGAAAAAGTATTTTGGACTTTTTAGTGAAGATTCTCCCTACTACTTTGAAGAGCGCCCCAATGTACGAAAACGAAATCGGAACTTTGAAATGTGACGGTTGTAGACGTGGGTACAGCTTACGACAATTAAAGACGACTACGAAAATTATCACGATTGGTGATATCTACAAAAACAACGACGACTATAGACACTGCGAATCGTTATTTGTGTCAAAGTTTAATTAGTGTTAAGAAAAAATTATGGTTGTTAATGCTAATTAGGAATTTGATTTTTTTTTTAAAAAAAAGTGTATTCTAATTTTGGCGTTAATGCTTATTTGGGAGTTGCCCAAAAAGGAATAATTACCGTACAATTATATACATAAATATATGTAATTGTACAAAATATTAGAAATCGTACGCGTCGTGAAATTTAAATATATATACATGTCACACTAATTTACGGCACTTATGCGACCAGATTAAATCTCGTTTTTTGAGCACACGTTCCTATACGTGCGCGCCTAATTTAATTCATTTTTTGTAAAATTTTACTTGAAAAGGTACATTTATATACGGTGATACATCAACCGTACAGCACACTATTTATATATTATTGTACATTCGTTCTTTACGCTATTTTGTACCTTACATTAATTAACGTAACAGAAAAATTTAAATCATCTATACTATTTAAAAAAAAAACCAAAATTCCAACAACCCAAATTAGAGTTAGATACTCTAATAATGATTCGCGGTGTACTGTAGTTTTTTGTGAAATTGTAGAAGTTCAGGGTTTTGTGACTGCAATATATCAGGAACTTTAGTATGATCGCCCCACCTTTGACAGATTTACTACGGGGGAAGGAGACATTTGTGTGGGGAGCTGATCAGCAAGTAGCTTTCGAGGAACTAAAAAGAAAGTTGACCTCAGCCCCTACACTGGTGTATCCCGATCTTGTTGGAGAGTTTGAAGTCTTATTCACCACGGATGCATCTGATAAAGGTTTAGGTGCAGTCATAAGTCAAAATGTTGGTAAACACTTTCATAAGTCAAAATGTTGGTAAACACTTTCATCCTGTTGCTTTTGACTCCATAAAATTTGCTTTTGACTCCATGAAATTGAATGATGCAGAAAAGAATTATCAAGCACAGGAAAAAGAATTACTTACAATTGTTCATGCATTAGTAAAATGGCGATGTTATTTGCATAATAAATAATTCTCAGTTCATTGTGATAATAAGGCAATTTTCTTATTTGCAAAGATTAAGTGATGCACAGATGATGACAGGCAGACAAGTTAGGTGGATGGAAAAATTGGCATATTTCAAATCTAACGTCAAACATATTCCTAGTAAGACAAATATAGTCGTAGATCCTTTAAGTAGATGTTTTGAAATAAGTGTGATGGTTCAGGATAAGCTATTTTTTGATACTATAAGAAATGGTTATGATAAAGATCTTTTTTTTGCTGTGATTTGCAAGAATATTTCCGTAGGGATTTTCTGACCAATTGAATGAGAGGCATGTCAAAAACTTTGAAATAGAAAATGGTTTACTTTATTTGCAAACATGGGATAGGTTATGCATTCCTGAAAAAAAGACTTAAGAAAACAACTTTTACAGGGAACCCATGAGCATTTAGGACATCTAGGTCGAGATAAAACTCTTAGTTGGTTGTAGAGTAGACTCTTATGACCAAGGATGGCAAAAGAGGTGTCAAAACATAGGGAAAGTTGTGTCCTCTGCCAACAAAGTAAACCTAGTAACAAAAAATCTAGGGGTCTCTTTAAACCTTTGGATATCCCTAAAAGACCATGGTAGTGTGTCAGTATAGATTTTATTGTCACATTGCCAGCTATATCCAAAAGAAATGACACTATTATGCTTGTAGTCTATAGGTTCAATAAAATGGCAATATTTAGCAGTTGCAAAATTACTCATTCAGTTGTTGAATTGCAAATTTATATTTTGACAACGTGGTTAGAAATCATTGATTTCCCCAGTCTATAGTCAGTGATAGAGATTATAAATTTACGTCTGCATTTTGGAAAAAATTGCAACAAAATTTAGGCACTGAATTAAAATGAGTACCTCTTATCATCCTCAAACAGATGGACAGATAGAAAGGATGAACCGTACACTGGAGGAAATGCAAATGATTGTTTGCAGTAGAGTCCAAAAAACATGGGAATCTAAATTGCCATTAATGGAATTTGCATACAATTCATGTAAACATGCAAGTACAGGATTCTCACATTTTGAAATTGCATACGATACCAACCGAGAGAAGCATTAAACTTAATAACAGAGGTCAGTCAAAAGAATAAGGGTTATGGAAAAGAATTTTAGGAATACACTTAAACACTTTGGAAAACAGTCTTGGATGCATAAGCGGAGGCACAAAGAAAGCAAGAATTAAATGCTAACCGCAAACAAGGTGATTGGGTGGTAAGCACATGTAATAAAGTTTGGCTTTCAACAACTGATTACAAGTGCAAGATCGAGGGACAATTTGATCCTACGGGGAAATTTGCTCCTTGGTACATCGGACCATTTACTGTAATCGAGATTATATCCTCAATTATTGTCAATTTGGACATTCCGCCTTTAACAAAAAATCTTCGAGTGATATACATCAATGAGTTGAAACCAGCAAATCTTCGACCAATTGAAAGATAATAGGAATTGGATCCCTCAATAATTATAGATCTTGAGGTCCATAGATATGTAATAGATTGGGTTGGTCAACGATTTAAGGTCAGCAATACTATATTCTGGCAAATGCATCATCTAGGAAGGCTAAAAGATTAGTTGACTTTAGAAGATAAAATTATAAGTTTTTACAAGTGTATTGGAGGGATAATAATATAGAAGTCCCATTATGAATTGAAATGTGTTTTAACTAAGGTTAGTTAAAAATAAAGAGCGGATGATGTAACACTAATAGTGGATCGAACTTGTTCGTAAATGGGTATTTAAGCTGTACAAATATAGAGTAATGAATTTGGTAGACGTCCGCGAAAGAATCGCACGATTTAAAGTTGTATTTTAAAAGATATAGCGATTGGTGTATTTAGGCGACAACGCGAGGTCAAAATAGCGAATAAGTATTCATTGTTACGTTTTAAGGCATAGTTGAAAAGTAGGTGACCGTACGCCCAAACAATATGCCTATTGTATGCAAACCATACAATATGGCTTTAAGTCCCATATTGTTTTGGCCGCAAAATGAAATAAAATAGTAACAGGGTTGAGTTGCACATGGATCGATAGACAATAAAACGTCATGTCTAAATTTAAAAAAAAAATCGGACAAAAAATCTTTTTCTGTGAGTTTTAAGCGACTTTTATTTAAACCGTCAGATTCGGACGATTTGATGGTCGTTGATGAAAGTAACTATCTGAGAAGATCACATGAAAAGCCCATAACACAACTTACGATAAGACTATTGTAAGATTCGAACGATCAGACGGTCGCTGATGAAATTAGCGATCTAAGAAGATCACATGGAAAGCTCGTAACACAACTTACGCTAAAGGCGGCCTACAAAATGCCTTCCAAAAAACGCCTACTTTTGAACTATGGTTTAAGGGTCAAACTAGCCGCAGAATTTCAGTCGCACGGTTATAAAGTACCGAATCAATTCATATTTCGTTTGGTACCCACGATGGTTCGTTTCGTACAATTTTAAGTAAAAAACGTCACTTTCACTTTACGAAATTTCGTAGGTAGTTTCGCGTGTGAAATTTGTGACGCACATCCGTGTAAATTCCCGTTTCGATTTGCGCGCGCTTTTGTGCATAAATGTTACGTAGTGAAAAGTAGCGTTCGATTGGTTAGAAATGCTACATAGTTAGTGAGAGATTTCGCACGTTTTTGCATTGGTCAGTCTGAGTCTTAGCATATCAATGATTGGCCCAGGTAAAACCTGTTCAACGGAGCGTTGACTCTGGCCTAGCTAGTCCAGGGCGTTGGTGGATAAAAAGTGAAGTCTAAGAGAAGAGTAGGCATCTTTTCCTTTATTAAAGTTTGTGGAAATTCTTGAAGAATCCTGCTCTTGAGCAAATAATATTAAATTGGAGCAATGGCATTTTGCACTGAAATCTCTTACTAACTAAGTAGTGTTTTAGTTGTTAAGAGATAGAATTATTTAAGAGTGGAGGGCAGTGGAAAGTAATTTAAAGAAGGGTTAAGCTAAGAGGGTAAGAGACCAAGCTGAATGTCATGTGGACTAAAGATTCTTCCAATTAAAAGTTGATATTTATGTGAGTGATGTCCAATGGAAATATGTGTATTTTGATGTATGGAATGTGTGGTTGAAATTGGTTGTAGTAATGGGATTTTCTGAGAGGTATAAAATCCTATCACATATGTAACAAAGCTTTGGTTAAAAGCGAGAGATAAACTTGCTCACCCGAAAATTGTCTGCCATGACCGTTGAGGGTGCTTTTACCCGCGTAGGTGGAACCACAATGTGAACTGGTAGGGGATTGGAGGGAAACTAAGTGATCACACTCCCAACAGCCGCTGGTGAGATGTGGGGCGTGCTTAGGTCTTAAGGACTCAAGC
Organism: Zygnema cylindricum; assembly: GCA_037447655.1. Lineage (NCBI taxonomy): Eukaryota > Viridiplantae > Streptophyta > Zygnematophyceae > Zygnematales > Zygnemataceae > Zygnema > Zygnema cylindricum. Next base: position 299,502 of record JBBHKE010002582.1, on the reverse strand, counting down.
ACGGTGGGCAGAGCAACCACCGCTAAATCTCACTCCAATTACCTAGAGGCCAAACAAACATGCCTTCTCTTGGCGATGATTCATGTGTAGAGGGAGGGCTTAAAGCCATGAAGTGTGAGGATGTGAAATTAGATTTGAAAAGATCCTGATGTAATGGGAAATGGGAAATTTGCTAATGGAGGAGAAAGAAAGTGGAGCACTTTACTTCTTCAAGAGCAAAGGAGTCAAAAAATGACTTAAAACTTTTCAAACCCTAAATTGTTACCATTGAGAGCTTTCAATTTTACTGTTGCAAAAGTTGTGGGGTAATTTTTACCTTTCTATTTTAATGTTTGAAAAATTGAAGAATTGAATTTGCAGTAACTTATTTTCAATGTCTTATTGATTTCTCATATTTTGATCTTTTTCAAAGGATTTGTTGAGGAGATGAAATATAGGATTGGAGCAATCTGATGACTTCAAATTTGTAGCAAATTTCTTTGTGAAATTATACTCAATCTTTCATTTTGTTGGATTCGATTGTGTGAAAATGGCAAATTTTGCATGGAAACACGAAATGGAGAATGCTTTGAATGTTTTGAAGAAACGTATTGTGAAATTGATCAAAAGATTTAATAATCATGCTCTTGTTGTGGATGAAACAATTTTTGAATTGAAAAGTGAATTGAAAGTTGTTAAGGAAAATGAAAATGTTTCAAAAGAGAAATTGGATAAGTTATTAACTTAATTCACACCAAGAATGATTTTAATGACCAAAAGGGTGATAGTAGTAATATCAGTTTTAAGGAGGATGATCATGAAAGACCTAATCAAATAAGAGATATGAAATTCTCTGTTAGTTTAGCCCCATCCTTTGATGTAATGAAGATTGATGAGTTCGATTCGTCGATATTCCACATATAATATTATTTAGAATTTTAGAATTGTGATCATGATGATTACACTTCTTTTGTTGTTAGTTGTCTGAAAGGTGATGCTCAGATTTGGTATTATAATCACAGAAGGTATAATGTGATTCTTGATTATGCTGATTGGGAAGTTTTTGAAAACGGGATCAAATCGCGTTTCTTCTCTGTCACTTATAAATCCAGAATGGAACAAAAGTGGTTGAACTATAAGCATATTCAATTTTTGAAGGATTATATTGTGGAATTTGCCTCATCTAGTTTTCATGTCATGGGTTTAACTGATAAAATTGCTAAGTTGCATTTCTTGAATTATGTGAATCCCATACTAAAATCTGAACTAAATCAACAAAAACTTAATAATCTGAAAGAATTACAAGATAAGGCATTCAAACTAGAGGATCAGTTGGGGTATAATCGGGAAACTCGATCACTCACGGGTAATTTCTATGAAGTATCACAGTGGGGTGAGGAAGAATTTGTGGATGAGTGTCTGAATGCGGGTTTTGTGAATAGGCAAAAAAATCTTTAGGGAAAATCAGAGGGGTGGAGAGAGTGTTAGCGCAGGAAATAAATTTTACAATAGAGGGGGATACATTACGAGTCCTAAACCGAGAGCATTAATCCTCAAAAACCTAATCTTACCATACCCACATGCACTATCTGTCAAAAAAAGGGTTATAGGGCATTTGAGTGTGCACAACTAAAAAAGATTAATTGTTCTAATTGTGGAGAGGAGGGACAGTTCAGTAGGGAGATCACAAAACCCAAAAAGAAAGTCATTTGTTTCCAATGCGGGGGTCCAGATCATTACGCTAACGACTGTACAGATAAATGTTCTTTCAAAACAATCGATGTCAATGAAGGTCTTCAAGAAAATATTATATTATACCTAGCTGAACAAGAAGCCTAGGAGGTGGGAAACGGAAAGGACTAGGTGAAAGTCCTCAGTTAAGTCAACCAGATCCAGAAGTTAAGGAAATAACTTTGGAGGGCAAATTAATGAATGGAAAGGCTAGGATAGTTGAATTTATTATGATTCTCACTCCACTGCAGAAGTGAAGAATCCTTCTGATGAAATTCTCAACAACATTCTCAACAACATACCTATGTTAGGACAGTTAAGTAACGATGACACCAGATGAAGTTTTATCACATTCGAGTCTTTAGTGGAAGGAAAAGCGTTAAGAGTAATGGTTAATTCAGTTGCTACACATAATTTTATTTCACATAAGTTTGCAGAAGAAAATGAATTTTCTACAATCATAAAGGAAAAACTTTTAGATGTTCAGGTGGCAAATGGTAATAAGTCCACATTAGATTTATAAACTGACTTAATTGAAGTTGATATCCACAGTCATAAAATTAAGGTTGTGTGTGAAATAATGAATTCGGGAAGTGAGGAGCTAATACTGGGAAATCTTTGGTTAAGTGAACATTATCCTCAAATTTATTGGGAAACTAACACCTTGAAATTGAAGTTTGAACATGGTAGGAAGGCTTTGCAAGCAGTACCATTAAAAAATTGTATGGGAATCATATAAATAACATAAACAGATTGGGAGTCGAAGGTTTGATTTCAGCAAAACAATTTAAAAAAAACACTTAAAAGATTAAACAAATCATGTTTTCTTGTTATTAGTAACTAAGGCAATAACTGATGAGGGGGGAGGGAGTAAACACTAACATTGATGTCATTATTAAATCTGACACCACTAAAAATCTTGAAAAACTAAGATCTAATTTTGTAACGGACATTAATATATCTGATGCTACTGTTAAAGATTTGATTTCTGAATTCCGCGATGTTTTTCCCTAGTGATTTACCCTCAAGAAGGCCACCTTCCCGAGATGTGGAACATGTTATTAACTTGGAACCCAGATGTAATCCTCCTATAACAAGAATTTATAAGCATAGCTATTTTGAGCGAAGGAGTTCAAATAACAAATCAAAATGCTTTTGGAGAAAAGACATATTCAGGTGAGCAAATCACCGTACGGAGCACCAGTCCTATTCATCAAAAAGAATGACGGAACGTTGAGAATGTGTGTTGATCATTATAGTTTGAAGAAAATTACGGAGAAAGATAACTAGCCGTTACCACTAATATTTGATTTGATAAATCGTTTAAAAGGTGCTAAATTATTTTATTTGATTGATCTGCATAGTGGCTTTAATCAGGTGCCAATTAGAATTGAAGATGTTGAGAAAACTGCTTTTAGAACTAGAGTCGGTCATTTTGAATGGATAGTGATGCCATTTGGTTTGACGAATGCACCGCCCACTTATCAAATATTAACAAACCAAACCCTTTGAGATTATATAGATGAGTTTGTTCAAGTGTTCATAGATGATATTCTAATTTACAGCGAATCCAAAGAACAACATGTAGCTCATTTAAAAAAAGTGTTGGAAAAGTTAAGGGAAAGAAAAACTATATGAAAATTTGTCAAAATCTAGTTTTCTTAAAAATGAACAATTATTTTCGGGACATATAGTAAGTTGGGAAGGTGTTAAAACAAATCCATCTAGAATCACTGCAATCCAAAATTGGAATTAGCCTACTAATGTCAAAAAAGTTAGATATTTTTGGGATTGGCTACTTATTACAATAAATTTATCAAAAACTTTAGTATGATCACCCCACTTTTGACAGATTTACTACGTGAGAAAGAGACGTTTGTGTGGGGAGCTGATCAGCAAGGAGCTTTCGAGGAACTAAAAGGGAAGTTGACCTCAACCCCTACACTGGTGTATCCCGATCTTGCTGGAGAGTTTGAAGTCTTATTCACCACAGATGCATATGATAAAGGTTTAGGTGCAGTCATAAGTCAAAATGTTGGTAACCACTATCATCATGCTTTTGAGTCCATAAAATTCAATGATGCTGAAAAGAATTATCAAACACAAGAAAAAAAACTACTTCCAATTTTTCATGCATTAGTAAAATGGCGATAGGTTATGCATTCCTGAAGTGGGAGACTTGAGAAAACAACTTTTACATTAAGCCAATGCGCATTTAGGACATCTAGGTCGAGGTAAAAATCTTAGTTAGTTGTAGAGTAGACTCTTTTGGCAAGGGATGGCAAAAGAGGTGTCAAAACACAGGGAAAGTTGTGTCTTCTGCCAACAAAGTAAACCTAGTAACAAAAAATCTAGGGGTCTCTTTAAACCTTTGGATATCCCTAAAAGACCATGGTAGTCAGTCAGTATGGATTTTAATTTCACATTGCCAGCTACATCCAAAAGAAATGTATTATGGTCGTGTTGTTCTACAACCACCGTTGCAGGCGGAGAACCAGCAGTAGTAGTGGAAGTAGACATGAAAAACGTAGAAACTATCACAGTACCTACTCAACAGCCAACTTCGAACTGACACAAAATATGACTTAGAAATCCAATATGCTTCAAATTTGCCACAATGATATAAAATACAGTAAAATGACAATTCCCAAAATTGCAGCCCAAATGATCTAATAAACCATAAGATATGATGTCTGGAAGTTTCCCAAAAATTGCCCTTAGAAAATCATATTCGCAAAACTGGATACTACAAAATTGGCTAAGTCCTAAGTTATATGCTCACAGTGTCAATCTACTGATCTACACTAATTTGGGCTACCGTTACTACGGTTATTATCTTGACTAACGACAAAGCATCCTACCTGTACGTCAATGTACCTCAAAACCCTAATTATTATTTTCTAAAAACCTGATTAATGGAACAATATTTTTTTATAACACTAAAATACAAACTAATGTTATTCAGATATTTATAGACATTGAATTGTACACAAAATGTTCTAAGCGTACACAAAACGTTCCAAATGCTTAGTCAGCGGTAGCCGCTAAAGTCTAGCCGAATGTGGTCGTGTTGTACGAAGCACCTGAGTGCTTCGTCACTTGTGGTCCCACGTGAATCACGCCTTGTCACTTTGTGTTCCCACGTAAATCTCGCCTCGTCACTTGCGGTCCCACGTGAATCGCGTCCGTCGACGTCTCTAACTGAAACTCTCTGCAGCTGCCTGCGCTAAGTGCACCCTGGCGTTCACTGCTCCGCTCTAAATGCACCCTTGTGTTTCACTGTTCCGCACTAAGTGCACCCTGGTGTTCACTGCTTCGTGAGTCCACGAAGCATGTTGTGCTGGTGTAAGCCGATCTGAAATCGCCGATGGCGACTGATTCGTAAACCTTGCAAAACACATGCGAATCTTGTAAAACACATGTTAAGTTACAGATATTTATAGACTTATTGTAATCAAACATAAAATCACA